>CAJHQP010000100.1:0-303886 GCA_905132765.1 Moricandia arvensis
CCGACGAGTTTCGTCATCACCATAATTGACAAGACCAAACTCGGTTCAAACTCGGCCTCAAACCGAGTTTGGTCTTGTCAATTATGGTGATGACGAAACTCGTCGGTGGGTCGTGATAAAGGCAAGGTCAATCCTTAAATAGTAAACTGGATAAATCTTTATTAATGTGAGTTCGAGGTACAAATAAGGAAAGGAGAGGCCGAGTTCGGCGGAGCTCGGTGAGCTTGACTGTGTAGACTAAGTCGGACAAAACGTACAAAAATAGAAACCCTAGTTCTGGCCGTCTTAAGTTGGTTCAATTTTCTTCCCCCTTGTCCTGATGGCTTCTCCCCCTTTTTATACCGTGTAGCTCGTTCGCCCTAGCGAGTTGGTCGCGATTCTGAAAGGCTTTTTCTCTGATGGGCCCAGACCGGCCCATCGAGGCGGAGCTTTTGCTAATAGAGCATTAACTCGATTAATCACAGGGGTTAGCCGAGGTAAGGCCAATTTGTTCCTTAACTAATCGAGGTCGGTTGGTCCGGATGGCGGGCCGGGCCTCAAAGTCAACGGGCCTTGCCAGGAAGTTATTCACCTCCCACAACGAGCAGAGACTATCGGTGGATGCTGTGATAAGTGTCAGAAATTGTTGTCTGGGTGTTTTAACTTAGTTATGTACTCAAACAGGGAGAGAATACATTAACACATTGGCAGGGAGAGAATACATTAACACATTGGCAGGGAGAGAATACAGTAACACACTTGTTGTGTGGAGATATTAGGAGCACTATGTATGTCTTACTATACAATGCGATCTAAACTCAAGAGAAATATTTCTGGCTCTTGGAATGTGGATTGATGGTGGCTAAAGAACAATGTGCATGAGTATCAAACTAAGTTAAAAAGGAGAGAATGCTACATGTATCTACGCAGTCATCAAGGGAAATGTTAGTGTTGATGTTGCGACTGACTTGATTAGAGATGCTGCTTGGATTATAAAACTCAGACAGCAAAGGAGAGATTGAAGAGTTGTGTTGACTGAGTTTGTATAAGTGTACAGAGTGGATCATCAAATAGTTGAGAGAATTTGGAACATGTCGATGCAAGGCTTGTGTTCTATGAAAGGTTGGACATAGTTTACTAAACAAGATGACAACAAGTGGTGACTGCAGACGACGGCGAAAGACTGAGACATGAGGCTATGACACATGCATATTGTGGTGTGTGTTGTTATCACTAAAGTGATGTGGTACATGAGTTTCCACGATAAGGTTGTGGAATGGCGACATAGACTTTGAATTAATAATAAAAGTCATGTGAGCATGTTGTGGTAGTAAGCCCAATTTTTTTGTTTAGGGTCTTGGCGTTTGAGCATAAAGAGACCGAGGCGGTGAAACAAAGCGGACACGTGTCTAGGGTTTATCGAAGATGCACATGGATGTGTGTGATGTCATTCTATCAGATAGTTGAAGTGTTGGTAGTTTTGTTATAGAGAACTATATTTGTCAGAGAAGACAATAACTAGTAGTTACTTTTCACTGTAAATCTAGTTAAGAGTGGTCGGCATGGGTGTGTGTTGGTACCATAGAACAACATCGTTTGTATTTTTATCTAATAAATGAGTTTTGAACATTGTCCCGGAGATGTAGGAAACGAACCTCGTTAACAAATTTCTATGTGTTTTTACTTTATGCACTCACATACTCTACATAAACAAACTTGCATAAGAACATATAGACAAGCCACAAATTTGTTATTTCACACACCTCTCGGGTTAAAGAGAACTCCATATAAAATATTAATATAGTTACAACTTTGATGCCTCGTTATCCACTTTTTCATATATTCTCTTTATTTCGTCAAATTAAATAATCAACGAGTAGCCATTCCCTTCGGATTCATAAGTAATCAATAATCATTCTTGTCTGTCATCCTTTGATGGATGTTTCTTGAGAGCTTCCTTAAACCTTTGTATTAGACACTATCCAAACCACTTCACCTACTGAGGCATCTGACTACGTTAAAGGTAGATCACAGATGAATCTACCGAAAATGGTGAGCAACCTCTGAGCAGCAAAGCCCCTTTATCCGCAAACTCTATCTCGTTTATTGCTCCTTCTTTTGTTGAACTAAATGGTGGGATGTGTTAACAATCAAGAGTTTTTTTTGGTCTGATATCTCGCAAGATGTGAATAATGATTTAGATTTACGGCCTTGTACATAATTTAACAAATAAACATAAAACACCAAATTTACGGGAAAAATGAAATTATAGTTTTAAGAAAAAAGAGAATCCAACGAGTAAGATGACAACGTTTCTTTTATTTTTGTCGACTTTCATGTATTTCATAAGCCCAATGGGCAAGGTTACAAGCAAAAACATCATAAACCAACTCCTCAGATACAAGCTCGCTTTAAAATTAAAGCACAAAGTTCAAACCCATTAAACTGATTTGGATCATTATTTCGAGCATCGGAGATCCACGTGTCTATCCAATTCATGCGTAATCAAACGCGCTTGCATGCCTCTCCAGCTTCAGTTTCTCGCCACGTCTCCACGCGCCTCCGTCTGAGATGAGGTTCCGGCGTCGTATCTCCACCGTTTGTTTCGATCTGAACAAAACTTCGCCGCTCGGTTCAATGATCTTTGCTTGTAAGGTCTGGGATGTTTTCCACTTATGTCGTAAGTACCAAAACAGAGGGATCTTACTTCACCGAAATTAATTATGGGGAAGCTTCAGTCAAAGTTGAAGAACGATTCTATGCCGGACCGTTTCCGACGCCGACTTTGTTGAATCAACTTCAAAGTGACTTGAAGAATCCGTCTAACCCAACTCACTTTCGATTAGAGAAGCTTCACCATACACCATAAATGGCAATAAAAAAGTGAAGACTGATTCTCCTAGAAAGCAATTAGGTGACAGTGAAGAAAATATCTGGAATGATAGTGAACGGGATGGAATTAAGAGCCAAGTGAAAAGCAAACCACAGACTCGATCTACTATTTATTATACTCAATCTAGTTCAGAGATTAATGAAGAAAAGATGAAGAACTGCTCAGAACATAGATTGAAATACACGACAAAATCGCCTAGCGAAAAGATTAATCCGCTATAACGGAAGGAAAAGTCGATCTCTTGATCGAAAAACTATTTTACATCAAAACAGAAAAACATACTCGATCTCCCTCTTAAAAATTTAGATCTGTTAAGAGGGAAGGATCGAGAGAAATCTCTCTCTCTAGAGAGAAGAGAGAAGTTTTCCTAATCTATAAGTATCTACAACTCCACAATCACAGATGACAACGTTTCAAGAGTCGGCCGATTTCATGTTTAGTAAAAGCCGTATGAAAATGAATATTGTATTAGTTTGTGTTGTCTTATTATCAAGGCAAAGACCTCTATTTATACAAATAGAAAGTTCTAAAAAGATAAGGACTATGAAACTAAATATCATTATCTAAATAGATATAGGAGTTATCTCTAATACTCCCCCTCAAGCTAGAAGTGTGAGGTTACGGATAATCAACTTGGACAGTATACTCTCAAATAGTGGTCTTGGTTGGGCTTTAGTCTAGATACCAGTCAGCTGATTCTTCGACGTAAGGTGCTCCATTGTTATAAGCTTGGACTGAACTGCATCTCTAACATGGTGACAGTCTCTTTTAACAGGTTAATTCTTTCATGAAAAACTGGATTCACAACGATGTGGAGAGCCGGCATAGCTCACTATTCAACTTCAGCAGATGATAGAGATACAGTCTCTTGTTTCTTCGTATTCCATGTGACTGGAGTGTCACGAAGAAATGTGATGTAGGCACTGAAAGAATGGCGACTAAGAGGACATGCCCCCCCCCCAATCAGAATCACAGTAGATACTAGTGTTCAACGACTCATCCTCTTTAAGAAAGATTCCTTGTCCATCACTTCCTTTGAGATAACGAACCACTCTTAATGCAGCTTCCCAGTGGGGAGGAGTTTTTTTTACATAAGTTGAGATAGAATATGAACGATATAACCAAGATCCGGACGTGTATTGGTGAGATAAATTAACCGACCAACAAGGCATCGGTATTTTGGAGAATTTGCCAAAGAACCTTCTGCTTTTGCGAGTTGATGATTGAGTTCAATAGGGACTAGTGATGGTTTTTCTCCCAATAAACCAGCTTCATAGACAATATCAAGGGCGTATTTTCGTTGTGATAAGTAGAAACCTGAAACATTGCAAGTCACCTCAAATCCGAGGATAATTTTGAGTTTTCCAAGATCTTTCATACGGAAACAACTTTGTAGATAAACTTTAAATTCTTGTAGTGCTGCAGCATCGTTGCAGGCAATGAGAAAGCCATTGACGTAAACCAGAATATAGAGGCAAATAGAACCACAAACTTTAGAAAATAATGAATGATATGCATACTCATGCGAGAACCCAAACTCATTTAAAGCCTTCGTGAGCTTTGAGTGCCAACATCTTGGATCTTGGCGAAGCCCATACAGTGACTTCTTTAAGCGACAAACCTGATTGGGGACTGAAGACGTGAATCCTTGAGGTAGCTTCATATAAATTTCTTCATCAAGTTCGCCATGAAGAAAAGCATTACTACATCCATTTGATGCACTAACCAATTCTTGGTTGCTGCAATTTTAAGAATTATACGTACGGGTACCAGTTTTGCTACATGTGCGAATGTATATGTAAAATCTTTGCCTTCAATCTGTTTATTACCAAGTACCACTAGACGTGTTTTGGGTCCTTCGATAGTTCCATTCACATTATACTTGTAAGAATAAAGCCATTGATTTCCGAGAGATTTATTTCCAGGAGGGAGGGATGTAACATCACATGTATCATTAATCTCAAACGCGTCAACCTCTGTGTGCATAGCGTCAGTCCATATATTGTGTTTAACCACTTCTTTGAAATTCTTTGGTACAACATCGTTTATAATTGCAGCCATAAAAGTTTTTTTTAGTCTGAAAACAAATGGTCAGATAAATAGCGTGAGATAGGTAAAGGAGTACTACCTGAGACCGTTTGTGGAGACCCATAATCGGATGTAGAGTGTAAGTGAGGGGGTCTATAGTGGCAGAATAGGTCACGTAGTTTTTCAATAGAACCGAAGGTGTCTTTTGATGTTGGCCTCGTCCTAGCATTTCAGGAAGCCCTGGAGAGACTGACTGTACATCATAATAAGGTGCATCAGGTGCAGGAGTTGGATAAATCGGAGCATCATCAGACGTATCAACCGTAGGAGAAGCAGATATCTCGATTACTGGTAGAGAAGGAAACGCAGTTTCTGGTACTGAAACTGTCAGAATAGATTCTGGAGTCATCGAGCTCCCCCCTTAAGTCAGTAATAGTTAGTAACCACTTATCAATCTTCGGATCATACGTATTCAGCGGCGGTGTAACATAGTCCTCTGTGTTAACACCAGAAAATTTCTTCTCCAAAAAAGAAACATATCTACAATCAAAAACTCATTTGTATCAAGATCATATAACCTCCAAGCTTTCTTGCCATATGGATATCCGATAAAGATACTTCTTCTGCTTTGATCACCAAACTTATCTTTATTTCTTGATTTGCGATGAGAGTAACACAAGCATCCAAATACTCTAAGTTTATCATAATCATGTTTCTTACCAAAGAGAAGCTCGTACGGCGTCTTACTCTTAAGGACTTGAGATGGTGTACGATTTATAAGATGAGATTCAGTAAGAATATTCTCTCCCTAGAAAGAAACTGGTAAACGAGCTTGGAAGAGACAAGCACGCTCACCATTTAATATATGACGATGTTTTCGCTCAACCCGTCCGTTCTACTGAGGAGTATCAACACAAGATGTTTGGTGCTCGATTCCTTGCTGCTTAAAGAACAACTTTAGGACCATGGACTTGGAACCATTATCCATATGAATCGTTTTAACCAACTTACCAAAAAACTTTTTCCGATAGTGCTATGAATTAACGAAGGAGATTGGTGCTTCAGACTTTTCCAGCATTAAATAAATCCAAACGGCTCGTGAATAATCATCAACTATTGTTAAAAAGTATCGTGCTCCACAAGAGGAATGAGTGCGATATGGTCCCCAAACATCACAGTGTATTAAAGAGAATGGCTCAAATTCTTTGTTATAACTATCATTAAAAACTTGTCATGTTTTTTTAGCACGAAAAAATATCTCACAAGATGCAACTTGCTCAGAATCAAAAACCAGTGTATCTAAAATAGTTAAAGAAGACAAAATCCAAAATGAAGGATGTCGAAGCCGTTGATGCCATGGTTCTGATGTTGAAGAATTCCTAACCTCAATATGATGTACTCGTGCAGCCGTGCCCCCCTGTAAATTAGTACACCCACTCACGTTCTTCATCCGTTCCAATCAGGATCTTCGAAAAACGGTGCTGCATGGAACACACAAAGTATCAGTAAAGATAGCAAAACAACCAGTTTGTTTGAGTAATCGCGATACTGAGATAAGTGTGCAGTTAAAATACATATAGAACATCTGATAAGTAGTAATTGGTGCTTAGAATCAGTGTGCCCTTTTTCTTTGCTTGTGAGAACCGTCCATTCGAAAATTTGACCGAAGATGGCATAATATCGGATACATCACTAAGAAGAGATAAGTTTCCCGTCATTTGGTGTGACACACCATTGTCGATAATGACATATGCTATAGTTGGTTTACCAGAGAGTTTCTCGGTTGATATTGTTGATTTAGTGTTATGAAGTTGTTGGAGTAGTTGAGTTATTTGGGCAATTGGATCAGAATTCATAGAGTTTGACGTTGTGGTGTTGTTAGACACGACTCTAGTTGAATTAGAGCATCCACAACCACGGTTACTTGAGTTAGAGAACCGGTCTTCTATTCCTCGTTGAGATGAGCCATAAGAAGGACCCATCGATGCTGTCGTTGCATTCTTTTGCTCAATCCACCAATCTGGGTATCAATGAAGAAGGAAGCACTCAGTGCTATCATGACCTTTCCAAGAGAAGTGGGTACACGTATGATTGGGGTCACAAGTTTGAAAAGAAATAGCTGAAGCTTGATGCAAGTCTATTTTAGGAACTTTATAGCCTCTGTTTTCAGTTCTTTCGATCGTACTGTATTATTGTGTTGTTTTCTTGTATAACTCTGGAGTAGACAATGTTGATATCTGGTAGTTGATCTTCATCAAAATGCTGAGAACATATGTTCCTAAATCGAGATTCATCAAGGCAGAATAAAAATTTATGAACATGGATTTCTTCGTGTTCTTTCTTAATGTCTGCAGTAGCTTCGCGTGAACACGACCGAGTAGTCCTGAGATTGTCGAGGTCCTCCCATAGCTTGGTAAGACGTCCATAATATTCCATTACCGTCTGACATTTCTGCTGATAGTTATTTATTTCATCACACAGTTGATGAATTCAGACCACATTCTTGGCTGAGAATCGTGTTTGAAGGTTTTCCCAAAGCTTATGGCTTCAGGTACAAACGAAACAGTCGATCTTATCTTAGGATCTATCGAGGTCCGAATCCAACCAACCAACATAGAATTTGTAGCAAGCCATCGAGAGAGGTCTGGTTATGTTGAGGGTTTTACAATTGTCTCGTTTAATAACCCAAGCTTTTTTTTTGCTTGTATAGAGTTTGAAAGTTTGGTCGCCATTCAGAATAATTGTCACCTCGAAGCAAAACCGAAGTGATTAGAGCTCCTGGATTGTCAGAGGGATGAAGATAGTATAATCCAGAAGACTTATTTGTTATAGGTAGGGACGTTACAAACGTATTAGATGTAGAAGATGTAGTGTCGGCCAAGTTTTTTGAGGATTAAGAAACACGACTTTGAAACAAAATTAGGTTTTAGATATTTTGCTCTAATACCATGAAGTTGTATGAGAATGAATATTATATTAGTTTGTGCTGTCTTATTACCAAGGCAAATACCTCTACTTATACAGCGAGAAAGTCCTAAACAGATAAGGACTATGAAACTAAACACCATTATCTAGATATATATAGGAGTTATTTCCAATATAGTATGACTTAATACGATAATTAAAGCACAAAACCTAAAACTTAAAGACTAGTTATAGACATCAAGTTATTAGAGTCGGCCACAATCGTATTTAGTATGACGAATCTGATCACGCCCAAACAAGAGCACCAACAACACAATAAACATGAGTCTGACCACCATTGACTGCGTTTGTAGCGACCGACCCGTCAAATATGTCTGCGTTGATAGCCCAACTAGTCTCATCCTACGTTCATTAACATACTCATCAATAGCTTCTTCAATGCTTTTCACCGAACAATCCTTTAACAAGTCTCCATGGTCCGGACCAATTTTCTTAGCTAGACATCTAGCAAGAACAACCGAATCCTCAAGTGCGGCTGAGCCACCTTGTCCGAGGAATGGACCCATCACGTGCATTGCATCACCAGCTACAGTTACGGTCCCACGACGGAATTTCCCGAACATGATTTCCCATGGTGAACGGTACCTTAAGTGTGTTAATGTTAATGACTCCACATCGCATATTTTCACCATTTCTTTCCAGTCTTCAGATAACTTATCGACCCATTTTAGAGTCACATTTGCGATTGATTCTTGATTCTTAACGTTGTGATGACTGTCTTGCATATGCACTACAAACCAAAAGACCTGGTTGTCGTTCAAAGGAAGTCTTCCGACTAAGACGTTACCTATCTTCATCCTTAGAAGCTCTTGTGGAAATTCATGACCATTTGGGTAATTAGTGAACCCTCTCACCGCACGACAAGCAAATGCCTTTTTAGGGCCTAACCGGAGATAGTCACTGACGATCGAATATGCACCATCACATCCAATCAAGACCTATGAGAGAAGCAAACATGTAGCTATGTTTATCGTTAAACCCACAATCTTAACTATCTTTTTTTGCAAACTTAAACTTCGAATTCCAAACTGAAGGTTCTAGTTCAGTTTCGCATTCACATTTTCAAAAGTTTTTGATAATAAAAAAGGTGCTAGAAAGAAAATTATAGTTAAAAATGTATAGTTCTAAAATAATTAAAAGAAAATAGTATGTAAACTCAAACTTATGCTTGAAACAATGAAGACCGAAAATGAGAATCATGATTCATGATACCTTGGCTTTGATCGTATTGCCATTGGATAAGTGAACGACTGGAAACGACGTAGTTTCGTCCTCTTGGATCAAAACAATTTGGGAATTGAACCGGATGGTTCCATCAGGGAGAGCATCGGCTAAGGCCTCAACAAGATCGTTCCTTCTAATACAACGAGCTTCGTCTCTGTTTTATTGCAATTAGTAAAAGTTTAAAATCAATAACAATTTTTCAACAACTCTCTATATATATAATTGAATTAAACATACTTGATGTTTAAAACGAATTCTCGTTTTTTCTTCCCATCCTCAATCAACATGGTCCGTGCCCTGTCCAAGAAACATCCAAGAATTTATTATACAAGTTCTAAAGCAAAGGTATGATCACTAATAATATTATTAGCAGAACAAAAAAAAAAAGGATTAAAGTAGAGAAATCTTACTTGTGAAGAAGATTAGAAGTGAGACGAAGACGAGCAGAGACGCCAAGCTGATCAAGAGCTCTCCAACCATTAGTAAGAGTTCCAATTCCAGCTCCTTCCGACCTCACTTTCTCGGCTCTCTCCAACACAACACTCTTTATTCCTTTCCTGCCATTTACACACTTTATTATATACACAAATAAAAGTATATATCAATTAATGCGACAGTTAATTTTCAGAACAACAAACCTATGAAGAGCGAGGGATGTGGCGAGACCAGCGATTCCCCCGCCGACAATAACTATTCCCATTTCTTCCATTTTTTGTTTCAGTTCTCAGCTGAGATTTTCAGATCTGGAGTTTACTTTGAGTGCTTATTATAACTTGTCTGAATGTGTATCTGTAGTGATTTGTTTTTATATAGTACTACTAAATGCAGCGTAGACTTTTCGTTTAACCAATTAATTACTTGGGAGACAATCAATTATCAAGTCACGCTGGCGAGTCAAACATGTGCTACGTTTATGCAAGTTAGTTGACGTGACGCAAGTGATGACGCAAGCACCTACATTAAATCATCTCTTTGATATAATATTTACCAAGTAGGCTACTTGTGCATAAATATGGTCTACTTGTTGTTTAGTGAATGTGATTCAATACTTATCCTTTGTCTCTTTCATTAGAATTACTAAAGCTTATATTTTAAAATGAAAAAAATTGATGTATTTGAAAGATTGTGCAAACAAGACAGGTGAATGACCACAATCCCGGTTGACGTGGTCCAATCCCGATTACGATCAAAAAGAAATCTTTCTTTTTGTTCAACCAAATAGGTTAAAATGATGATTTGAATTCGTGGTTACTATTCATTCATCGAAAAATAAAATTTGGACCCTCAAAAAGAATAGAAAAATAATAATTTACTATTTTAATTGAAAACTAGATTTTGATCCGCGCTTAGAATGCGCAGGTTTTGATATTTACCTTTTTACCAACTTAATATCGAACTATGATTTATAATAAATTTATATTCTATAATTGCATGATCGATATCTTTGGTGCTTGTGAAATTTTTCTTGCTCATAATCTTTTTGATGGTGAAACAAAAACTAATAAAACCATCCATTTGTTATGTAGTTTTTAGGTATATTATTATTATGGAATATTCATACATTTACCGGTTGTTTAAAATTTATTTATTTGTAAATTATAAAACATATTGAAATTGTAATATTTTAGTAAACAAATTTAGATAATTAACTCATTGCTACAAAAGAATTTTTTGAAATATATTATATTCAAAAAGGGTTAAGAGAAGTATTTGAAATCTAGTCGATTTTTTAATAGTAAATTATAAATCTGATTTTTTGAAAAATCAAAACTATTTGAAAGCTAGTCGATTTTGTTAGGAGAATGTTACTTTGTCTGAATATTCGAACATAACCGAATTACCAAATGTATGTATACTATTAAAAGAGAACAATATTTATGTGGTGAACAATAAAATATTTTAATCTATGTTTGTAAAACAATTAGACTTTCTTCAACAAAACAAATAATTTGAAAAACTAAATAATGCTCAATCATGTCACCTTCATAAGTATTGTCATTGTCAAAAGAGCATCATTACAAACATAGATTAACTAAATAAATTATGTTTGTTATATAAGAAAATAGTTACATTTGCCACAATAACTTGTCAAATCAAGTCTTGCATTTTGCACAAATATAATGACGAGGTTCATAGAATCCCAATAATACTAGTAAAATTAGATTTGAAACACATCATTAGACAACACTTACCTATATATACCAATAATAATATACCTAAAAATCATTTCGAAAATTGATACAATATTCAAATGCTCAATCATGTCACCTCCATAAGTATTGTTATTGTCAAAAGAGCACCATTACAAACATAGATTAACTAAATAAATTATGTTTGTTATATAAGAAAATAGTTACATTTGCCACAATAACTTGTTAAAGCAAGTCTTGCATGTTGCACAAATATAATGATGAGGTTCATAGAATCCCAATAATAACTTGTAAAAATAGATTTGAAACACATCATTAGACAACACTTACCTATATATACCAATAATAATATACCTAAAAACCATTTCGAAAATTGATACAATATTTAAAACTTGAGATTGCTAACACTACAACTAAATAATTAATATCTAAATAATAATAACTTGTCATAAAAACCATTTCTAAAATTGATACAATATTTAAAACTTGAGATTGCTAACAAAACAAATAATTTGAAAAACTAAATAATACTCAATCATGTCACCTCCATAAGTATTGTCATTGTCAAAAAAGCATCATTACAAACATAGATTAACTAAATAAATTATGTTTGTTATATAAGAAAATAGTTTAATTTGCCACAATAACTTGTCAAATCAAGTCTTGCATGTTGCATAAATATAATGATGAGGTTCATAGAATCCCAATAATAACTTTATACCTAAAATATGCATTATTTTCGTTACTATATATAACAATAATAATATACCTAAAAATTAAACCAAAAATTGATACAATAACATAAAAATATCTAAATCTAATGCCACACAATATATTCATCAATTTAAAATATATACAAACCTAAAAGATGTATTATTTTCATTACTAAAATATCAAAAATAAATTTCATATCTAAAAAAATAATCAAATCATCAAAGATAAATGACAAACTTTGAATCTCAAAATGCAAGAATAAAGATATATCATGACATATCAAAGGATATTAGAGACCTTATATAAACATAATTAAACATTAATTATCCAAAATAATTATACATAAACGGTTGTGTAACAACCATAAAATAGTTATGAAATCCGAAAACACAAGAGAAAACATTAAATCCTCATCAACAGTCATTGAGCAAGAGATTCAAAGAGTTTAATCATACATTTGAGGTTCATCCCACTTGTACCAATCGATGTTTGGAACACACACATCATCCAACTTAGCTTGTGCCATCTCAAGATCGACTTCAAGTTTCTCCTTTTGATTCTTTAGAGCTTCAAAGATGGGTTCAAGTTGGTCAAGAACCGAGAGCTTTTCTTGAAGCTCAATGACATCCAACTCCTCTTTATGCCTCTTATACACAGCCTTGTCCATTTCCTTCACATTTGCAAGAATAGCCTTGTAATGGAGCTTAGTCTCCCTCTTTCCATTGTTGAATGCTTCCATTGGTGAAGAACCATAGTCTTCTACCATTGGATTCTTGAGTTTGAGGGCTTGGTTCTTTTCCATGGAGAATACCTAGTGCATGTTCAAAGAATAGTTAGGTTAGCCAAAATAATTGAAAAAATACAAAACAAAATCTTTGTTCTTTAGTTAGATTTAGTCAAAAAAAGATGATATAACCAAAGAACAACATATTTCGAAAAATACACAATCGAATATATTGAAAATAATCGAACCCTAGAAGAATGAAAGACATGCAAATATAAAGAAAGAATATTTTTCAAAAGATCAATCTCTAAACAATCCTAACATAATTCGAAATCTTATACCTTTGAAAAATAATCTAACACTAAAATAATGAAAGACATGTAAATCTAAAACAAAATATATTAAAAAAACAGTATAAGAATAGATTATTGTGATTCATAGATTATTGTGATTCATAAAAGTAAAAAAAATGAAACCTAGATATATGTATCTAAATCGGTCACAACAATGAAAAAAAACAACATACCTTGATCTTAGAGAGAGATTATTGACAAAGATGAGAGGTTTTTGGGCTATATTGGTGAGAAGTGAAGATAGAGAGTTATATATACAAGAAAAGTAAAGAAGTGTGTCGAATAAGAAATCTTTGAAATATTCCAGATTACCATAATAACTTTTAAATATTTTTGAAAATCATGTATTGAATATATTTAAATACGATATTTCTATATTTTAGTTCTTGATAAAAATAATACAATCGATTTTTTTGGTATATTCGATAATGAGAAGGAAAAGTGTATATTCATTTCTTAAAATCTTGTTAATATTGATTTACTTGTATTTGAGGCCGAATATAAAGGCTAATCATTGATTAGATTTTTTAGTATATACATTGCTTTTCTATAATCGTATGTGTTAAATTTTTATTTCCATAGAAAAAAAATCAAACTTATATCTATAGTTATAAGGCAAATTCTGATACCAAATTTATATACCCAAAATATTCGGTGGGTGTTGCACACGTTTTAGAAGGATTGAAAATTCTGTTATCAAATTATAAATATGGTATAATGAGTTGAGGAATATTCTGGAAAAAAATTTGGTTCCTAATTGATTGATTATCAAAATCGTGATTGTTTAAAAAATCTATTATATCTAATATATAATATATTTAAATTCAAAATCTTATAGGTTCAAAAAATATACTATTTTGTTTGGTTCCTAATTGATGATTATCAAAATCGTGATTGTTCAAAAAATCTATTATTTCTAATATCTAATATTATTAAATCAAAAATCAACTATTTGCTACCTCAAAAATTGTGTATTCCGACATTTTATAAATCAAATATAATTTATATATTTATGTTAATATCATTTAAAACTCAAGTATTTCTTATATCGTATGGGGAAATGATTAGAATAAAGGATGGATATGAATTGTCAATAAATTATTACAAAAAATTTAGGAAGATATGATTTAAAAATATATGAAAATCATAATATTTGTTCAACTTTTTGCAATATTGATTAGATTTGAGTATAAAAATATTCGGTATTTCTATTTTCCAACTGAAACAAGTGCAACTGATCACAATATTTCCTATATTCGTGTACCTGTATATTTTTAGATTTTTAATTATTATTCTAAGCGGAGTGAAGTAAAGAGAAAATCTACAACTATCCTAGTTTCCAAACAAAATTTTTGGATTTAATATAGGTTCTAGTATCCAAACAAAACTATCTATGTATCCAAACAGAATCTTCGGCTAAAATCCTACTCTTGTTTCCAAACAGTCTGAAAAGTGACTTCTGTTTTAACAATATAGATGTATTTATTTTAATATATACTAGTATTTTGGTTTGAACAAATAGTTTTAGAGTTTGAGTAGGTTCAAATAGTAGAAGTAGCAACTCTCTAATACCCAGAAAAAAAAATCAAATCCCATTTAGTTCTGATTCGTTTAGGTTATTTTGAATGGATAAAATATTAGGTGTTTCGGTAAAATATCACATAATTCCAATGATTCAAATAAAATTAAGAATCTATTCCAATTATGGTTCGAATCGGTTCGTATTTTGGATACTAGCTAAAATTCCCCGACTTAACTTCACTACTAGCTCGTAAAATTTCACAACACTTAAAACTTCTGTTTTTTATAGAACATGTTTATATTGATGGTAAGGTTAATATTTCAGTTTCCCCCTTGTAATAAAAAGATTAAAAATTAATAAAAAGATAGAAGGTTTCGCACTATTAAATCTGGAATATCTCCACATTAAACTGTGAATTTGCACTAGCAAAACAATACTGCAATTTATTTATCAGCAAAACAATACTGCAATTTATTTATCAGCAAAACAATACTGCAATTTATTTATCTCAAGTGTGAAAGTGTTGAATTCGCATTTGACACAAGAGATCTATCATCACATCTTTTATCGTTATCTGATACACATACTCGTCTCTTCTCGTTGGGATTTATCATTAAGTCCAAAATCAAATAGATTTCATATGTTTGGTGATAAAAAGAAGATTAACTGAAACTGAGGTCCAAAATTATAATTGTCAATTAAACAACTATAAGTTATCTTCGTCTTTTTTTTTTGTTACCTTGATCAAATCATACTTGATTTCAATAGAGGATTTGAACTTATAATAGTTCATCTGCATACAAAGCAAAATCATAATCAGTAAACCTGAAGAAAAATATATAAAAATTTAACATTTAAAATAATATAAAACTAATAAATCAAAAGCTAATAAATCAAAAGCAAGAAACATTTCCCAGCTTAAAAAAATCAGTGTCTTAGTTTATGTTGAGAATGTCTTATTTGTAAAACAGAATAGGGAAAATCCGCGCAGGACATGACATTTCTTTTATTTTGTGTTTGCTAAGAAAGTTGTTGATCATGGGTTTCGAAGTCATGTTTGTTTAGGACATGTACATGATTTTTATTATTTTGCAGTGGTGGGCTACATGTAGGTAATATGATAAAAATGTGAACTAACGTTATTTTGTTAATTTGTGATTAAGAGATGACGTAGGTTTTGTTTTTTACTTTGAAATTGGCGAACGTGTTATATATTAAAATTTTGGTGTAGTAGAAAAAAAGAAAATATGAGAATTATAGTAATTATGATAAAATAAATAAGAAAATAATTTGCATTAAGAGAAACCAAGTTGACTGAGGTCCGAGTAAATATGTGAAGTTGAGGTGAACAAATTTTGTCTCACTGTTAACTTAGGCCTGAAACAGAAACCCCAAAGTTCTTGCTTTCTTTCGAGATTTCCTACACCATCAAAGCCATTAGCACAATAATAATGCATAATATCAAAGAGGACAAAATAATAGTAATTGGTGTTAGTGTTCAGTTTATTTATCAATAGTAATCAAGCTTTGTCATCTTTGAATGTGCAATTATTCCGTTGTCGAAAACAAAACTAACATTATATTGGATTTGAAAATGGTGATACAAAGTAGCCAAAGATGTTTGCATAAGATCATCGTTGACTCATTTGTCAACGAAGATGTTGTTATCACCTTTGGTCATCTTGTCAGTAGATGTTTTCTCACTATCTTAGTAGTTGCAGGCGATACATGTTTCAGAAGGCATATCACCTCCAAGATAGTTTTGCCCTTCTTGTTTTAAATTAAAAAGGTACTTCATGTCAATAAGGAGGTTTGCAAAGTCTGAACTGAATTTGGGTTGTATTGACATCAAATGTTACTGTAGAGAGATGATGGTGGCGATCCAACATGAGTGCAACAGTGAAGGTCTGACGTTTTGAGGAGATATTGAACTCAGTTAGCTTCAACTGGAACGTCTATGTTTTCCCCACAATTTCTTGAATATATCATGGGACCTCTGCATCTAAAATATCTCCAACACCAGCGCAATGCATAACGAGAGATCTTTATATAGATATTTGTAATTTATGTTTCACTATATTCTAGCCGATAGTCAGAGGATGCTGAAACGTACCATGAGCTCTTCCGCTTCCGCCGCATCAAACACCACAAACACAGCCGAGTTTGCCGCATCCAAAATGGTGATATCCATACAGTACCGACAAATAGTTTATGTTGCTAAAGTTTTAGTTCTGCTATGTTGGTAGGGAATAAAAAGTCACTCCTTGCTAGCGAACGTAGCCAAGGTGGGGTTGCAATACCTAATAAGTAACAACACCAACATGACTTTTGTTATTACATGTTGTGCATGTGAATGAAGGAAACTCACGTTAAAGCTTTCCTAGAATATTTTTCGCATAAGAGGTAACACCTATCATTGGTAGTTTCTATAGTTTTCACTTTTCCAGTGCAAAGGAACTCTAGAACGTGAAGTACAACATATTAATAGGCATCTACAATGAGTGAACTGTGAATACAATAAGCATTAGGAAAGATATATGCAATGAACCCGACGTGTGGAGTTGACAACATAGGTTTTGAGCTCTGACACTGTTATTGTTTCTTTTTTCAAAACACTACCATATTTGGTCGAACTTGTGGAAGAGGCTAAGTCACAATTACCAAAGCTACAAAAACAGTCGAATTTGTCTATGTGATGGGTTTTTGAGCAAAAAAATGAAGAATAAATTGTTAAAGCTACAGCAACTTACCTGGCTACGAAGGTCTCACTGTCACTTGTTTCTTTTTCAAAGTATAAATGTGTGCCAGAAGTTTCATTTAGGAAAAGCCAGAGCAAGTTGTATGAGACTAATGAGAGGTGAAAGTGGCATTGCAAAAGTTTTCTGTGGAATCAAATGAAGGAGGTTACCTCCCATGAACTTGGGGTTAATGCTGGTGGCGATGATCACCCTATGATCTACAACCACACCCAATAACTTCTGGTTAATAGGGTTAGCTTGAGCGTCAAAAACACCCATATAAACTGTTGTAGAACTGTAGTGAAGTGAATTTTCTGGTTAAAAAAAGATTAGAAAAGATTAGCAAACACAAAGATGTAATAATGAAACGGGAAGAGAATCAATCTCAAAATAATTATTGTAGATTTATAAATAAACTCCAAACACCAAATTACAAAGAATCTATGTAACTAAGCTTCTTCAATTTTATTTTTAGATCTTGAGAAAAAAATTACATATTGACTCAAGCTTTCATGATGGTCATCTTTCTACGCGTGGTGATAGTGAAGGAGAAGATTTAAAGCAAGAGTTCCACTCCGTATGATCGTTAAGTCCATTTGTCCATTAATGAATGAGTTAAGAAAAATAATTAATGCTAAAGATTGCAGTCTGTAATGGTTCCAGACTCACACATCCTGTGAGAAGAAATCTAGATGATACAACATGGATGGCTTCCACCGGTGACAAGCTGTGACTAATCATCTCCCACAACGCAGGGGAAACTCTACAGTGGATGGCTTGCATGAGGGTCGCCTGAATCAGATGAACAAATCGAAACAAAATCAACAAACGTGTGAGAAATCATCTTCCGACTGGTTTAAGAAAAATTGTTGATTAAAAATCTTGTTTATTCTGACTTTTAACACAGCCTTTTGTTTTAAAAAACATAATGTTCAAACGTTATTCACCGAAATCACCAGAAGTCGAACCTTGACGGCGAAAGTACACCGGCCAGTTCGCAATTCTACTGCAAGAAGAAATTTCAGTAATTATTAGGTGTTGTGAAGATGAAGTTTACAGTATGTAGTGGACCTTTTTATAGCTGTGGTCACACCCTGGAAGAGAGCATAGATGCAATGAATTAGATATCGTGGTGGTAGTGGGCCTAAGGAGTTAAAAACCTCGTTAATAACAGTGAATCAGTTGAGGCCGAAACTTCTCCATGGAGACGAGACGAAAGGATACTTAAACATTGCGATCCATGCAATAAACATGACAATTCGTTTCAAATGAAATTAAAAAAAAAATCCATTACCGGAAAGGAAAGAGAGGTCGAAGCACGCTACATTTCCCCGATTTCTTTGACCAACATTTTTGAAAAGGTGAATGTAAGAATCGGGTTGAGTAATTATGTTCTTCAAACAGCCCAAATAAAGAGTAACGAAGCTTAGTCAATCCAAACGAAAACATAAAAATATATTTGATAGAGACACGTGGCATTCCCTCATTTTTTAATTGATGAGGTGGCAAAGTTGAGAAAACAGTATTATATATATATATATATATAGTAGAAATTACTAATTGATCTACTTTTCACAGTAAGCTATAAAATATCCTATTATCTAATTAATTAGAAAAATATTTTATTATAAGATAAGATTGTTTATTGAATGTCTTGTTAGTAAAACTATATTTGAATAACAAAGAGGAGAATATCTCACGAGAAGTATCCCGAAAGATTTAATTGACAAATCTATATTATTATTTTCGAAGTGATTTCTCGTGTTCGAACTGTCACGTTAAAAGTTAGAGCGGTTAATATTATTTTTACACTTAATGAATGCTAAAAAAATTTAATATATAATTAACCAATATTTAAAACGAATCTATAATTTCTAAACCTAAAAATAGTTTATATTATCTTATCCAAACAATTATTATATATTATTATTTTAAAATTATATTATTATTTCGAAATAATTTCTCGTGTTCGAGCTCTCACGTTAAAAGTTGGAGCGATTAATATTGTTTATACCCTTAATGGATGTGAAAATATATTTAACCAATATTTAACACGAATTTATAATTTTAAAACCTAAAAATAGTTTATATTATTTTATCCAAACAATTATTATATATAATAATTTAAAAATAAAGATAAATCCATATATGTATTATTATTAATTTGAGAATTATTACATCTAAAAATAACTGACACTATGTTATATAGTTTTTATTAACCTTAATAAATCATTAGATTTTTTTAATATATAATAAACCATAAATTAAAAAAAAATCCTTGGTTTGCTAATTATTATGACAAGATAATTTATATTTTATTTTCCAATAAATATTTTACATAATAAAACCTTTATTTTAATCCCTACAAATATATTTTTATAAAGTTTTATATATAAATGAGTGTTTTTAAATTAAATTTACGTAATAAAATATAATTTTAGTATACTTAAACTTTCCGATATAAAAATTTGATATTTAAATTTATTACTAAATATTTTAGCGCATAAATGTTTTCAAGTTGATTTTAAGTAATAAAAGTATTTATATCATGATGAAAAAATGTATATATAAAAAAAATGTTGTTTAATTTATTGTTAAACATTTTAAATGTATAAATAATAACTTTTAATGGTATTTTAATTGATGATATATCTTCTTATAAATGTTTATAAAATTATTCAGTCTGCAAATACGGAAAAATACATAATCTTACTATAAGTATTTAAATATTAAATGCATAGTATTAAGAAGAAAGATATTTTGTGGTTAGATTGGAACTGGTTTTTGATAAGACAAATTCTACTACAAAAGTTTAAATATTAAATAGTGATAATAAGAAAAAAAAATAAGTATTTCATATTGATGGGGTATTATTCTCAAAGACTTTTTATAATTAAATAAATTCAACTGGTGCTACAAACTTTTGTAGCAACACATTGTTATACATTCGCCACCATAACACGTTCCACTCTCCCCGTACTCACCCCCATCGTGAAGTTTAAATAAAATGCAAGTAAAGACACAAATCAATAAAAGCTTAAACTAATTACAAATGAAACGATAAAGACTAGTGGGAAGTGGACACAATGGTTGATCAAAAGCAAAAAGAAGAACCTTCAAACTTACGAGCTATGAGATAAAGAATGAACTACTATAAAAGTGCATATACCAGGCAAATGCACAGAATATAGAGAGGATAACAAACACAAAACACAATACTCTAAAATTGTTAGAGATTAATTCTGAAAAGAAATTATAGTCATCTTCAGTTACAAATAAAATAATCTACAAAACTCTTCAACATTTTTTTTTAAATACGAAAATCATCAAAGCTCTTTCTAAATTCAGAAAATCATTTAATTTTAAAAACCACAGAAATTCATTATCACAAAATAATAACAGCCCCTAAATCTTGGGAGCAGATTACAACAATGTGTTGATTGAAAAATTCCACTATAGATATTTAAATTATTTTGAATTAAATTTATCATGCAAAAATATGTTCTAAATATCATATTCTAAATTTACAATACACCAATCAAGTTTTGTAAAAATTATATAAAACATGTTATATTGAAATCATATAAACCATGCTATAATATCATATTCTAAATTTATAATATATAAATAATATAAACATGTTATAAATACCATGTTCTATATTCTAAAAGTTATAAAAACTACAACTTATATGTCCAAATATATATATTGTATATAAAATTCAGAATAAAATTAATTATAAGATAAATATTTATAAAATAGTAATATTATGCTTAATAATTTCACATAAAACTATATTGTTCTTATAAATGTGAATTTTATAATATACTGTTTTTACTTTGAAAAAGATGTATATTATCATATATTGACATAATATTATTTGTTAATAATTTTATAATAATATTGGTTAGAATTTTATATAATAACAGCTTAGTGATTTGACTACTCTATAGTATTTGACTAATTTATTATAAATTGGATAGTAATGTTTTTCTTTTATTTATAAAAATTTGTCAAATCATTAGCCATGTCAGCAAGTTTATAGAAACTTAATGATGAGTCAACTAAAATTGGAATATTACTAGACTAGCATACATTTTTTTGAAAATTACTAGAATGTTTTTTGATCCTAATAAATTACAATAAACACCATTTCTTAGTTTTTCTTTATTTTTATTTAAAAAAGTCATGTCAGCAAACCGTATTTCACCTCACTTTAAACCGTATTCCACCTCACATTATACATATTCCATGTCACCTATTTTTTTACATTCACAGAGACACTCATAAATTAAAAACAAAACGAGAAAAAACCACAATTTTCTTCATTCGTCGCTTAAACCCTAATCTTTTGAGTTGACATTGTTGTTTATCATCTGAAATTCTCGAACTATCTATCCCGATATCGTCTTCGCCAAAATCGTCTTCTCCGCAAGTGTTTCTACGAAATCTTCTTCGTTGCAATCGCCCAAAATCATCTTCTATGCTGAGTTTTTCGAGTTTTGTGGCTGAGTTTTAGTTATGTTGTGGCTGAGTTACTTTTCTTTTACGACTGAGTTATATATGCAGTTGTGGCTGAGTTAATTCATGCGAATCTCCAAAAACCTAGGTATAAGAAATGTGCATTCTGAGGAGAAAAAGAAAATACATTTTAAAAACACCCAAATTGACAATTGTGGGGTGTATTCATTTAAGTTTGTTTGTGATTTGATACCCATATTTCGACAATCTTTTTTTCCAGATCTGAGTGAAAGAGAAGCTTGAACAAGAAGATAATGGAAGAGACATAAAGAAGTGATGGATTTAGCAAAGACGAGGCAGAGGAGTTCAATGAAGCTTGGAGACATGGAGGAGTTATCACCGGAATGGTGCAGCAAACCTATATTTTCTTGTTTCTCTGTGAAAAACATACATCAACCGTGTATTTTATATTTGACTTATGCTATGTTTATATAACTTAGCTGTGTCGTTTATATATCTCAGGTATGTCGTTTAAATAACTCAGTCATACCTCAAACATATCATAAAATCAGAAATGTTTATATAACTCAGCCGTGTCGTTTTGATAACTTAGTCGTGTCGTTTTGATAACTTAGTCTTGTCGTTTATATAACTCAGTCATAACATAAAATCAAAAATTTGAATTCAAGTACTTTAAATAGTTATATTGAAAATCCTCTTATCAATATCAAGTGAATATAAATCAACTAAAATGTGTATATTTATACAATTCTTACAAGAACTTGATTTTATAGTTCTTAAATCTAAACATCAAATCCTAAATTATAGAACTATAAAGTTATAAAAATTATAAAGTTTATCTTTTGAACATTAAATCTGATATTTTTATTATTTAAATTTATTATTATTTACAGTTTAAGGTTTAGGTTTAAAGTTTAGGTTTATCGTTTAGAGTTAAATTCAAATTTTAATCATTTTGAAAACTTAATCTCTAATCCTTAAATATTCCATTTTAAATCTTGATTTAAATCCGTAACTATATTTTAAAAATTTATGTTATTTTAAAATCAAATTGAAAAAACTAAAATTACAATTTATATTGCTTTTTCATAACCATTGATTGATTTTAATCTAAGGGTTCAAAATTATCTTTTTGTCTATCCTCAACCTTCTTTCTCATGGGTTAATTTTTTTTTCAAGGATCACAATTAATGGCCATTGATTAAATAAAACCTAAAGGCCAAAAAATATTCTCTCATTTTCTTACAATTGATAGGACTTATCCTCTTCATCTCTCTCTCTCTTTGACATTTCTTCTTCTGCAAAAACGACGAATCCGATGACGGAGGGAGCAGTAGGATGTTGGATCACCATACAAGACACTGGAGGAGACAAAGCTTCTTCTCTAACCGACCACCATCGAAGACGAAGACGACTGCAGTAGATATGTCTCAGAATTTTGATTTTTTAGATCTGTATGGTTTATGAGACTGATATGTCTATTGATTCCTAATATATAGACTCGTTTTTTAGTTTTTCATTTGTTTTCTAAATTCTAGTTTGGATGATGAATCTTGAGTCTGTTATAAGATTTTTTGGTCGACATGGTTATAACAAAGTCGTATTGTAACCACAACTCAGCCTTTGATTATAGCAAAAACCCTAAACCATGACTTATAAGTCAGTCATAACGTTCCTATAAGCCAGTCGTCAAGTGTTATTTAAAAACTACATGAAATTAAGTCTTCACCTAAACAGCAGCAACAAGATTTTGTTTTAATAATTTTATAGATGTTACTGGAAGGTTTAGAAAAGAATAAGCAGAGAAATTGAAACACACATTGGAAATATGACATCAACCCACATCAGAGCTAAGTTGATTTCAACTAAAACAAATAAGCAAAAATATTTCATTAATATTTCATTTTTTCAAAACTATATAAAATTATAAAAAAAATATTCAAAAAAACATAAAAAAATATTCATAACTAGAAATTTTTTTAAACTAACATCAAATCAAAAATAAAATTAGAAATAAACTCCTTAAATTCAAAACTGACAAAAACAATATCATGACAAAAGCATGTATAGTAAACAATGGTGCGGTTAAAACCCTAGTAAACATAAGAAAGAAATAAAGTGAGATGAGATATATTTACTGAAATAGTTTAGCTCAAGATGAAATGAGCTACACAAAGAAAAAAACAAACACACTTAATTAAAACCACACAAAGTTGAATAAAATAAATTAATAAGCAATGCTATTAGTCTGACCAAGGAAATCTATATATACTATTATTAAGTTGTTAATTATTTTATTAGTCATGTTTTCCATGATTTTAGGCTGGATCATTAGTTTTATAAATAATTTTAATTAGTTTGATTAAATTTTTGACATCTTTAATAAAAAATAATAATTCATTATTTAACTAACGAAAAATTAATATTATAAAAATTATCTCAATAAAATAAATAGAAAATATGTTTGACAAAAAGAAAAGATTATTCCATTTATTTATTTATTGTTTATCTACATCTTTCTTTCTTATTTTTTAATTTTTATAATTAGTAGTATATATACACATATAATAATTAGACTTATCATTATACTTAAATATTTAAAATATTTTTATAAAAAATAACAAAAATGATTTATATTAGTTTGTGAACATAATATGTCATGGAATTTGTTTTAATTGGTGACAACTTGTCTTGTGGAGTTAGGGTTGATGTGCTGCAGCGCCAGCTGGGTCCCACGGGGCGGGTTATTACCCCGACCGCCCACGGCTAATGGGCCATCCACGCCCGCTCTCTCGGCCCGTGGGTCCCATCCGTTCCAACGGTTAGTGGTTAATTTCGGAAGGCTTAAAAGTATGTTTACTGACCCTGCAATCACCATATGCCATTTCTCTGTGCTTTGACCTCACTTACACGGTATCGCGAATCACTTCCCGATATGTCACCCATTCTTTCACTACTCCAGGGTAAGCACGCTTAACCCTGAAGTTCTAAACAGATGTGTAACGGAAAAGGTAAGTGCACTTTGGTGACGTAAGCGCACTTTGGTGCCTAAGCGCACTTTGATGACATAAGTAGCCAAATCAATTTTCCGTGTTTTGGCATGGTATCGCGAATCATTTCCTGATAGGTAACCCATCATTTCAGTACTCCAACCCAAGTACGCTGAACCCTGGAGTTCTAAACGAATGTGTGACGAAAAAGGTAAGTCAATTTTGGTGATATAAGTAGTCAAATCAATTCTTTTAAGCCTTTTTCATATATTACAACTTAAGATGTTACAGAAAAATCTTAAAATAGACTCACTCTGAATATGTTAGTTCACTGCTCAGTTTTGAATCTTATGTTATTTTATCAAAAGTTTAAAGGTGTTAATTATTTATGCAACTTAATTGATTTGCAAATCTAATATGTAATTACAAGTCTAAGTAAAATTTAATAATTTTAAAATTGAATATATAGATTCTAATTAATATTTACAAATTCACAAGTTTTATTTTGGGATTTTGTCTGTATTTTAATAAAAAATCCATTTAAGTCTCTTGTAAAATAGAATCCATAAACAATATGACAAGCATTGCCTTTATTATAAACAGATGAACAAATTATAAACTTCATCTGATGGGAGATAAAAGAAAACAAACACATGCACTGCTATTGCTTCAGTTTTCCTTATAACTTTTGCTTATGTTTTGTTTTTTCTTGAGCTTTTGCTTCTGTTTTCACCTTCAACTACTATTGCAATATTTTCATTATATCTATAAAAAAAATTACAACCTAAGCAGAGTCATGAATAAGTAAGTTAACGGACTCCGAAACGACATACAAAGCCACATATAGTAGTTATAATACATAGGCAAACGGTATAAACCATCCGAGTGAAACATAATTCACAAAAACTACACATTAATCATACTCTTTAAAACAAAATATCTTAATTTATAACAGCATTCTTAGTATCACATGCACATAATACATGAGGCATTTGACAGATGTGATATGCCAGAGGCAAAGGAAGAGGAATATGAAATATGAGAGTATGCATGTTTGATTACAACTGGAGAAGGGTATGAAAGCTATTTTGATCTTCATGCAGATCTACTTAACTAAAAACGTTATAAACCATCCAAGTGCAACATGATTCCCAAAAAGCTACACATTAACATTAATGATACTCTTTTTTGAAAAAAAAAACAACATTCTTAGTATCACATACACATAATACAGAAAAACCCAACTAAAAACAAATGCATAAACCAATGCTTAATTCTTGAAAAAAGAAACTACATATTTATAACCAAACAAAACAAATAAAAACTCCTTAATGAAATTAATATATTGCACAAACGTATTGATAAAATAGTTTGGCAAACGAAACACCAAGTTGATCCCCCTAACTTTTGTTTTTGGTAAAATCCCCCAAACTTAATTACTAAACGTTACTAATATAGGAGGAGCATTGTTAAATACCAAAATAATTTATATCTTCCCATGTTACGAAAAAATCCTCATAATTAACTCAATAAAATTACAAAATAATTACACTACCACACCAAAGATTAAAGGTCTTATTAACATACACTAGATGTTTGACCGCGCTAAGCGCGGTTGATTTGTCTATAAAATTTATATTTAATACTAAAATATAATATAAAGTAGAAATTTCTAAATAATTAATTTTACTTTTTATATTATATCCTTTCTTTGTTTTGATATAATATTTGATAAATCCGGATGACATATTTTGAAGTTTTCCTTTGTTTCAGTATCATTAATTTATTTTTAATATATATTAGATGTAAAATTAAATGAAGTTTCTATTAATATTTTAGTAATCATGTCTAACTATTTTATTAAAATTTTAAATATTCTATATTAAACATTTTTAAAAACTTTCTGTTATTGTATGTATCATATTTTTTATACATCATATGATTTAATTATTAATTTATTATTTGAAGAATGGGTAAATAACATTAATTTCATATATATGTATAAATATGTTCATAAAATGTGTAATCACTTTTAAAATATTTAAATATTTAAATTTATGAACAATAAAAGTGATTCAATAAATTTTTAAAAATTTGAAACTATAATATATTTTCAATATCAATTTTTGGTATTTATTATTTGTAAATAAATATTTATTATTAAAATGAAAATTAACGATTACATGTTTAGGTATAAATAAAATTACTTTGGATAGATTATGTTTATTACCCACATACAATTATTTTATTGGTATTGTGTAGAAAATATATAACCTTGTAATATTGTTTGTATGTAAGATTAAAAACATACTTTCATTATTATTTTAGACTATTAAGTTAATTATTAAACAACTTGAGAAAGTTGTAATAGCAAGAAGAAAATTAGAAATGTTCTAAAAATTGTAAGGCCTTCTTAAAATGCATGGAATTATGATCCTCTAACCTAAAATGATCTTTACACAAACAAATTTGGTATACAATTATAAAAAAATGATAGAAAAATCTATGGTAAATGTATGATAGAGTGGAGGTAATAATTAAAAAGAAAATTTAGTCATATTGTGGTTACTGAGCATAATCAAAAAATTTTAATTGTATTTAGTTTAATACTAATGTATATGATGATTTTTCCAGTAGTGTACATCACAAGCCACAAAGTTCCATTAACTATTTAGTTTCTTTAGTATATACATTTTTTCTGCTTTGGCAAAATTTCCGGACATAATTTATGTTAATTTATTTTGATAAAAAATTCAAAAACATTTAGAGTAGACATCAAAAAAAGTTTTGAGATATTTTTTGGTTTATTCTTTTTATTTATAAATGTGATTCTTTAAAAATTTAACTATAGCAGAAGAAGAAAAATAAATCGAATTATACTGAGATGGTTGTTTTTATAAACAATATATATTATATTTGGCTAGAAAAGAAGAATAGTGCAACAAACATAACGAATGAGAAAGAAATGTATCTCATTTATATTTTATATTTTAATGATGTTGATAATGATGTCCATTTAGTTATCAAGTACAGTCGTTTAGTATTTTGTTTGGGCTTCTGATTTTTCCTATTTCTAATTTTAATAATATCTATCGATTTATCAAAACTGATTGAGAGATATATAAGTAATTTATTTAAAAAATATATTTTCCTCTCTAAGATATATAAGAAATATTTTTTTAAAAAGATATATAAGTAAATATTTTCTCTCTAAGATATATAAGTAAATGTTTTAAGAAAAGATATATAAGTAAATGTTTTAACAATCTTTTTCTCTCTGTTGGGAAGTAATGTTTTTCTTTTACATTGTGTTGTCTCCTTTGTTTCTCTTGGGATCCTATTACAAGTCCCGCTGTATGTGTGTCTTACATATGCAGTAATTATTCAATTATACTGAAACTTGTTCACGGAGTTAGTTAACTTAGAAGTTGTATATTTCAAGTAGCCTTCTGTCTTTTCTAGATTACACGTTTTTTAAAAACGCTTTAGGTCTTAAGAAAAAAAAACCAATGATGTTAGTAAGGAGTTAACTTTTTTGGCAATTACTAAACTATCTTTTGATCGCTAAAAGGGATCACATCGATTACGTAAAGAACGTGACGTATTGAACTATTTTGATTTCTATTTGATTGTACATAAAATTGTGATCCTTAAAATGTATAAAAGTGCTCTTCCAAAGTTAAATTAGTTAAAACCACATTACACAGTAACAACAATACATTGTTATTGACTTACCGAAACAAACTTGTATTTATTATTTACAATGAGCATAATTTTAGAATGATGGTTATATTTTGTGAATCACATACATAAATAGATTATATGAAATGAAATATAATTGAAATAAGGAATAATTGATCGAATGGAAAGAAAAAGAGGAAACAGATTTGGGAGAGGAAGCAACTGAAGCATTAAGCGAAGGGTTGGAGGAGATGAGTCTCACCGCATTACGGGTTAGGTTTGGGCGAATAGTGAATGGGCTGAGATAGAAGATGGGCTGGAATTGTAGTAATATAATGTGAGCCCATTATATATGATGTTATCGGGTAAATACGGGCTGAAAGTGTAGAAATATATAGTGATTTCGGGTAAAATATGAACCTATTTTTTGCTGGGAAAAAAGTATGATTACATGGCGAATTAAAATGTTCTCATTGGCTAATTATTTTTGCTGATGTGGATAGTCTCCCCTTTCAATTTATTCCCCTTGTTAGATTTTACACAATTATATAATTCAAAACCTTCAACACAATAAAAAACAATTATCTCTTACACAAAATAAGTTACAAAATAAACGCAGATCAAGCATTATCAAATTCTGAGCAACTCCTTTGAGACATCCGAAGAAATATCATCACTAGAGTTGGGAAGTCGTTAGTAGTTGGAAAGAACCACCACCCGACATGTCATGCAATCATCCCCAATTGTTAAAGCTACTCAAGACAACCACGTTTACAAGAATTTAATACTCAAGCCGTTGATCGTCCATCCATTTTCAAAAACAAAACCTGCCATATCAAATTACACAAACGACCAATAAAATAATTCACAAATTTAAATAACACAAACGTCAAAGAAAAACTTGTGTGGTGCGGACACATTATTAGTAATATATAAAATTGGGTTATGTTTAACATTCTTGTGCTTTTGATTTATTTTGAGATTTTGTAGTTTTGGTAATTCCAAGAATTTGGTTTAATAATATCACTTTATACTAACAATTATATATTTGTTTATTTAATTAGATAATTATTTATAAATTTAATATAATAAAACTGGTTGAAGATCACAATATTTTAAAATAAAAATATTAATTTTGTTATCCACGTATGTGCGGGTAAACCACCTAGTATCGTTAATGTAAAACAACACACTTAAATACAAACAAATTGCATAAAGCATTCCACCGATGGAGTTTATTATTCTGATCCACATATACTCAAATGGATCTAGTCTAGAGTAGAGGATAAGCCATCTTCCATGGAAGCACTTTTGTTATGCTCTAATTATGACCAAGGAGACTCAAGACTTTCGACTGCTTATCCAAGATTCGTCTGACAATAGCAACGCGATGGACATCCTTACCAACTCGACTAAACTCAAAGGTCAACGACATTAGAATTAAACTCAATCGCCATAAGCAATCCGACTTACGGCGAAAATTGGAGAAGAAGGAAGGAATCGAAGCGTCGACTCATGTCCCAGATCTGACCTCAGATTTGAGAGACCAACTCGAAGCGCGCCGCGCCTCGCGAATAGGCGTCATTATGGGAGGGTCACCCCCTTATGGAGACTCGGTTCGTTCAGTCAAGGATTATAGGCGGCTAGCGACAACCTCGCAAAAATGGCCAAGTAAGCCCGAGAATGATCAGCAGATCACTTTCTCGTCCGCCGACACGACCCACGTTCATACTCCGCACAACGACCCGCTGCTAGTCGAACTCGGAATCGGTGAATGTCAAGTCACCAAAGTTCTTATCGACACAGGAAGCTCCGTCGACCTCATTTTCCGCGAGACGCTGGATAAGATGGGAATCGATTTACGTGACATGAAACCCTCCTCCCGTTCCCTGGCCGGTTTCAATGGCGCATCAGAAAACATGATAGGCACGATCCTCCTGCCAGTTTACGCATGCGGCGTAAACAGAACAGTAAAGTTCTCCATCATCGGCACCAAAGCTCCGTATAACGTTATTCTCGGGACCCCTTGGATTCACTCGATGAAAGCAATATCATCGACTTATCATCAGTGCCTCAAATTTCCGGGTCCCGATGGAAGGATTCGAACACTTCGCGGGGACCAGCAGGCCGCATAGGACATCTTGATCGCAACTGTGAAACTACAGCGTTCAACCTTACATATCAATGCGGTCGCGCAACAGATCCAGAAGGTCTACCCACAAAAGGAAGAAGTCCTCGAAATCCAGATCGACGATGCCGACCCGAGTAAAATAGTCCGCGTCAGGACGCACCTAACTGACAATATGCGCAGCACAATTATCGCATTCCTCAAAAGGAACATGACGACATTCGCATGGACGACTTCTGACATGAAAGGAATCGATCCCAGGGTCATATCACACGAGCTCAACGTTGACCCTATCTTCAAACCGACGCGTCAGAAGAGACGCAAGTTAGGTCCCGAGCGATTGAAAGCAGTGAACGATGAAGATGAACGTTTGCTCGCAGCCGGATCTATCGCAGAAGTACGTTACCCCGAGTGGATGGCAAACCCTGTCGTTGTAAAGAAGAAGAATGGCTAATGGCGGGTGTGCGTGGACTTCACCGATCTCAACAAAGCCTGCCCAAAGGATAGTTATCCGTTACCGCATATTGACCGACTAGTCGAGTCTACCGCGGGAAACGAGCCATTGACCTTTATGGACGCATTCTCCGGATACAATCAGATAATGATGCATCCCGATGACCGCAAGAAAACGACATTCATCACCGACAGAGGAACTTATTGCCATAGAGTGATGCCGTTTGGCCTCAAGAACGCGGGAGCACCTACCAGCGGCTTGTCAACCGGATGTTCGCAGCAGAACTTGGGAATACGATGGAAGTATATATCAACGACATGCTGGTTAAATCTTTGCGCGCCGACGACCATCCAGATCACCTGCGCACCTGCTTTAAAACTCTAAACAAATACGGTATGAAGCTCAACCCCGCCAAGTGCATCTTTGGTGTGATGTCGGGAGAATTCCTCGGCTATATCGTCACCCATAGGGGGATTGAGGTAAACCCGAAACAAATTTCGGCGATCCTCGAACTCCCCAGTCCGAAGAACGGCCGAGAAGTACAGCGCCTAACCGGCAGGATCTCAGCGCTCAACCGGTTCATCTCCCGTTCCACAAACAGGTGCATCCCTTTCTATGAGCTGTTACGAAGAAATAAGAAGTTCGTATAGCATGACAAGTCCGAAGAAGCCTTTACTCAGCTGAAGCAATACCTAACGACCCCTACGGTCCTGTCTAAACCAGAAGAGGGCGATACGCTCTACCTATACATCGCGGTCTCCGAGACAGCGGTCAGTAGCATTCTCATTAGAGAGGATCGTGGCGAGCAACGACCGATATTCTACACAAGTAAGCGAATGACGGATCCAGAAACCCGCTACCCGACTCTCGAAAAAATGACTCTCGCCGTCGTCACATCTGCGAGAAAACTCCGCCCGTATTTCCAGTCCCACACCATAGAAGTCTTAAGCAACCAGCCTCTGCGCACAGTGATGCAAAACACCAATCAATCTGGCCGATTGTCGAAGTGGGCAATCGAACTCAGCGAGCATGACAACGTCTATAGGAATCGCATAGCGGCTAAATCGCAAGTTAGCTGATTTCTTGGTCGAGCTCCCCCCGGAATTGGAGAAGGATCTCGCACAACCAACCAGAAACTGGATCCTCCAAGTCGACGGATCTTCGACGACCAAAGGATCAGGCGCCGGAGTTCAGTTGTAATCGCCTACGGGCGAATTGATACGTCAGTCATTTAGCTTCGGCTTCGCCGCTTCCAACAACGAGGCTGAGTACGAATCCTTGATCCCTGGACTACGCCTGGCCAAGGCTGTTCGAGCAAAACGACTAAGCGCCTATTGCGACTCTCAGCTGGTAACAAGCCAATTCAGCGGCGACTACGACGCGCGGAACGAACGCATGGACGTGTACCTTAAGCTCGTCCAAAATCTCGTTAAGGACTTTGAATTCTTTGAACTCACCAAGGTTCCTCGAGGGGACAACGTATGCGCCGACGCCCTAGCCGCATTGGGAAGTCGACTCCGCGACCAAGTCAAAAGGACAATACCGATTCATAGGATCGAGATGCCGAGCATCACTTTCCCTGAAGACAAGTGTCTGCCAGTCGCTTCGGTCGCCGCAGCAACAGAGCCCAGCGAGACAGCGACTCCCGAAACGCCAGATTGGCGACATGAAATTATCGAGTATCTCGAGCACGGAGCGTTACCATCGGAAAAATGGGCTGCCCGACGACTCAAAGCAAGGAGTGCTAGGTACGTTTTGACCGACGGACACCTCCATAAGTTAACCCCTACCCGCGTGCTACTCAGGTGCATTACCGGCGAAGAAATAAGGTTATTAATGGCAGAAACACACGAGGGCGTGGCCGGAAATCACTCCGGGGGACGAGCTTTGGCTCTGAAAATTAAACACCTCGGTTTCTATTTGCCGACTTTGACAGCCGACAGCGAGACTTACACTCAAAAATGCGACAAATGCCAAAGGCATGCTTTGACTATACACTGTCCGACCGAATCATTGCGCACCATGACAGCTCCGTACCCGTTCATGCAATGGGGAATGGATATTGTCGGACCGCTACCAGCCTCTCGCCAGAAGCGATTCGTTCTCGTCTTAACCGACTACTTCACCAAATGGGTCGAAGCCGAGGCTTTCGCTAGCATTACCGACAAGGAAGTCCAAAAGTTCGTTTGGAAGAATATCATTTGCCGTCATGGGCTCCCCTACGAGATAATCACCGATAACGGGCCGCAGTTTATCTCCCACGATTTCAAGGAATTCTGCGACAAATGGCGAATCCATCTCAATGTGTCTACCCCGCGTTATCCGCAGGGTAACGGACAAGCAGAAGCGTCAAACAAAACGATCATCGACGGTATTAAGAAACGCCTTGATCTGAAGAAGGGCTGTTGGGCTGACGAGCTAGATGGAGTCCTCTGGTCTCACCGAACAACGCCTAGGGGTGCGACGAAATCAACCCCATTCTCCCTTTCTCACGGGATTGAGGCAATGGCTCCGGCAGAAGTCAGCGTCACCAGCTTGCGTCGCTCTACACTGACCCGAGATGAAGCACTCAATCGCGATATGTTACTCGACGCGTTAGATAACGTCGAAGAAAGACGGGATCAGGCGCTGTTACGAATCCAAAACTACCAGAATCAAATCGAGCTCTACTACAACAAGAAGGTCCGGTCGCGCCCCCTCGAACTTGGTGACCTCGTTCTGCGTAAAGTATTCCAGAACACCGAGGAATGGAAGGCAGGAAAACTCGGAGCCAACTGGGAAGGACCATACAAAATCGTCAAAGTTGTCTAGCCAGGAGTGTAACGACTGGAGACATCCATTGGCGAGTCTCTTCCGCGAGCATGGAACTCCATGCACTTGAAACGGTACTATCGTTAGATCAAACGCACCGAGTAAATGCACTCGTTACGGGTCACTTTTACTCGGGCAGAAAGCTTTTACGATTAAAAAAAAAAAAAAAAAAAAAAAAAAAAAAACGAGTAAATGCACTCGTTACGAGTCACTTTTACTCGACACCGAGTAGATGCATTCGTCGAATCACTTCTACTCGGTGCAAACGAACTACGATTGACTTGATCCCTGATAGGGTACGTAGGCAGCTTCTCCGGGGGTTCAGTCATATACTAAAAAAAAAACTTTTATATGTATATAATATAATGCATATACACACCTCCACACCCAAAGGGTCGGATTAGAATCAATCACAATCGGACGATATGATAAATTTCCATCCCGTTAGTATGCTCAGTGGAGGTCTGGCCAACCGAAATACCACGAACTACTTTAAACGCGGAAAGAGAGCAAACTCACTTCATCGTCCGAGAGGTGAAAGGAGAATTAGCGAGCAAAATTCGCGACGAGGAAATTCTAAGTCCGAACAACGACTTACCAGAATTAGCGAATAAAACTCGCATCATGAGGAAATTCTAAGTCCGAACAGCGACTTACCAGAATTAGCGAATAAAACTCGCATCACGAGGAAATTCTAAGTCCGTACAGCGACTTACCAGAATTAGCGAATAAAACTCGCATCACGAGGAAATTCTAAGTCCGAACAGCGACTTACCAGAATTAGCGAATAAAACTCGCATCACGAGGAAATTCTAAGTCCAAACAGCGACATACTAGAATTAGCAAATAAAACTCGCATCACGAGGAAATTCTAAGTCCGAACAGCGACTCACCAGAATTAGCGAATAAAATTCGCACTGTGTAAAGATTCTAGGTCCGAATAACGACCTACCAGAATTAACGAGTAAAGTTCGTGGCACGCGGAATCCTAAGTCAAAAAAAAAGAAAAAACGAACAAGTAGATACTCAAGGCGAGTATACTCCAGTACGTCGAGTGAAATTCAAGGCACGGTGACAAGCCCGCACAGCCGAATAACCGCCCTGCAAACACAGAAAAGTCCGAGGAAGGATGCGTGTTTTGATAGAAACATTCAACAGATTCCATTGATAAGGAAATCCATTACAGACGTGCACAAAACTCCGCCGAGTAAAGAAAAAACTACAACAACAAAGGCAACCTTGCCGAGACAGCGAAAGAAGAAACTAGATAAAAACGGGGGGTTAAGTCCCAGGTGGATCTACGGCAGGGGCCTCATTGTTGCCACGAGTTCACTCGGAGGAACCCATCGTCGAGACTTGAGGATCCGCGCTCCCGTGCTCTTCCAACTCCTCCGACATAGGTCTCGCCTTGTCACTTTCAACTCAATCCTGCGACTCACCAAGGCTCAAAAGATCGCCTTCCTCGTCAGAACTTCTTCCTTTGGATCGAGACGGGGTACGGAGGGAGGCTGCCGATTGAGCACCAAGAAGCCCGACATTAGAACCATACGGATCGAACTGTGGATCCTCCGAGAACTTCGTTTCGAGTGCAGCGAGAAGTTCCCTGTCTAAGAATCTCGACGGAAGATCCAAAGGAGACAGCGTAAGGTCACTCTCCGTAAGTTGGCCAGGCGACAAACGGGAAGCCTCTTCCTTCCACTTATTCTCCTCAGCTTGGAAGAAGTCGATCCTTTCCTGCGCGATATCGTCCCCTCTCCGTTTCATCATCTGGAGGCATTTACGCATTCCAAAAGCTTGGCTGTAGAAGAAACGCGCCTCATCGAAGGGGTCGGCGCGACCGACCCACTCGCGGATACGACCGAACCGGCACTCGGCTTTGGCAGTCAGGGCAGCTTGGACCCGTGCCCGCTCGCAGGTGACTTCGTAAATCCGGGAGTTCCTAAGGTGATCGGCTTCCTTAGCATGCGCCTCGGCGACCTCGGCCTTCTCTTGTTCAAGCTTGGTCTTCTCTTGTTCAAGCTTGGCCTTCTCTGCCTCCCAATCCTTCCTCTCGCCTGAAAGCTTCTCCATCTCGGCCCGAGTAGCCACCAGTTCTTTCTCGGCATCTTCGGCCCTTTTAGACATGAGCTCACTGCGACTCACGGCTTCATCTCGCTCCCGAGCAGGCCCGTCGAGACCAGCTTTCATCTTCTCCCTAAACGCGAGCCTCCGCGCTTTCTCAGCTTCGGCCTTCTCTTGAGCCTCCCCGAGCCTCGTGAAAGTGGTCTTCAATTCGGCATCGTACCGGCCGATCAAGAAGTTCATCCCGCCTAGGGCCTGCGTGAAAACAAAGTCAGGACACGACGAGACATACACCAAAAAATAATAATATACAGATAAAGGAAGATGCTTACCATCATCTGACTGCGAGACGCCTCGACGTAAGCCTCTTTGAACACAAGATCGTCGACCGGTGGCATGTCATCAGAGCTCCCCTTTATTTGACGAAGTAAAGACGCACATTCGGGACCGTTACAAACGAAAGGGGTGTCAGCTGCGTAGGGATAACTAATCGAGTCCGGAAACGGATGCTTAAGCTTCCTCGTTATCGCCCTCCTTTCGTCATTGCTTGGAACTCGAACTTCGCTCCCACCGCCCGCCAATGAGGAATCCTTAGGAGCGCCCCCAGACGTTTCACGCATATCAGTCTGACGAGTTGGCTCCCCGGACACGTCAACTGGAGTCCTCGAGTCAACCTTCTTCTTCTTTTTCTTCTTCCTCCTTTCCGAGGACCCATCCGGGAAGATCCCTTGCTCGGTCTGAGGGATGATCGCAGATCCGTCGCCTAACGGAGTAGCTGAATTGTCATTGAGTCCTCCCGCGACCGGACCCTCGAGAGATTCGTCCTGTAAAAACGGGATTCCTCTCTCGTCCGTCACCGGACATCCCTTGGACGACCGGTGCTTCTTCCTCCTTTTTCTCACCAGTTTGTCACACTGTGCCTCTTCTCCAGAGGAATCTTCTCGGACTCTCTTCCGAATAGTTGGTTGCACCTGCTCACGAATTGGGGAAGAAATTCCCGAGCCTTGAGGGCCGCGATCTGCCTCACGACCAAGGTTCTCCGTGCCCGTGCCATCGAGTTGAAACCCGTCCAAAGATCTCATAAGCCCGGCTCCGGAAGAGAGCTGATCCTCAACGACAGCGGAAAGATTTGGCATTTCTTTCATCCTTAAAGCGCGGTCAATCTCTCGCTGCTCCGCCTTAGAAAAAAGTGACGATCTCTTCTTACCAGATCGGGGGGGACAAAGTACGTACGACTCCCAATCACCTGCTAGAAAACGAATCCCAATGCTATTAAGTCAAACGAGACACAGCCAATACGCCGAGAAGAAAAGGGAAGGAGGAAATTTACCTTTATCGATGCGACTCAAAGCTCTCCGAACTCTATCTTCGCTGATATCAGGCCACTTGCTATGTCCAAGCTCAACTAATGCTCGTCCGCTGGCGAAGAAAGTTCCTGGCACTCCGGTCAAGTAAGGATGGACAGCTGCAAAAAAAAGGAAGCAAAAACAGGATTAAAAACCTTACAGAGGACAAGCTGTCGAGTACGGTAATCTACCAATACGATCGTTCCAAAGAACACGAAAGTTATCATCTGGCGGGTCGACGAATGCACGTTTATCGGACTTAACGTAGAAGTAGAAGCTCTTCCAATTTTGCGTTTTCTTCGGATGACCAGTTATGATGTTATACTTTGGCCTCATCTTCACCGAGAAAAGACCGTCGAGCATGGCCTTGACGGATGTCAACTCCTCAAACGCTCGAGGACATAGAGATACTCCGATCTCTGCAGCCATCACTAGTAGCGCTACCGCCAAACGGAACGACCCATTCAAAAACTGGCAGATAGCCACCCCCGACGAAATGCATACGCCATTATTAATCGCGGGATCGGAAACCAGAGCCTAGTGTCTCGCTGGAAGTACGACTCGTAGACACATTGGTAGCCGACCGGGGGAGACCAAGGACGTTGCTCCTTCGTCGGGATCAGATACGTCACCCCTACCACGTTGCAGTCCATCAGCAGCTGCTGCACCGAGTCGGGAGTCGATCTAGTCGCTCGAACTCCCTCCCACGACTGTCCTTCGACATTCGCCAAATGTATCCTTTCTTCGGGAATGTCGGACCTTCTTCTAAAATTCCCATCGCCGACGTACTGCCACGGGGAAAAAATAGAAGGATCTTCGGGTACCACCTCAGCAACACGCCTCTTTCTCGCTGAACCGATCGACGCCGGTCTGTTTCCCCCCCTCCTCGATGAGCGAGAAACAATTGGTCTGACCCTAGCCGACTGAACTCGGGTGTCACCGAGAAGATCCGCTGCGGCGTTACCATCATCTTCACCTCTAATCTGTCTCTCGGCGTCAACGACTAACATCCTTTGCGCCATGTCAAGCCCAGACACGTCCATCAGTGCATCTCGATGCACTATGTCAAAATCATCGAGAAGATCGCCTGTCGTCTCGTCTCTCGCCCTAACTGAATCACTAGCCACCGCCTTCCCTTTTTCTTCTCGAGAATATTTACGCGACGAACTCATCCTAACCGCAAATACTATATATCCTACAACACTACTTAGAGAGAGAAAGTAGAGAGAGAAAGGGTACCTGTAAGCGCAGAGAAGAAAGAAGACAATGAGGAGGAAGTCCTCTATTTATAAGGAAAAGGAGGAGGTGCGGTTCTCATAGGTCATCATTAGGTCTAAAAGAGGCCTAGTTGGGCCCTATGACGCCTGTTGAGCTCGCGACTCTTCAACTTCCGCGTAAATGGGCCGGGCCCCATAGACCCTTCGATTTCTCTTCGCGAGGATTCATACCTTGGCGACTAGCCGACATACGAGCGCGGGGGAAAGCTGTCCCGCCAATCTTCCATACTCCGAACCTCTCCACTACTGTCGACTGACCGACACCCAAGTGGGAGCGAAAGAGGGACCTTCCAGAAGGCATCCCCTAACGAAAGACGCTCATTCGCCAAATCAAGGCACATCGCCAGCGTAACCATCCGCAGCAGCATGGTACACGACAAACTGCCGAGTGGATGAATCAAAACAAAGCACGACGCGAGTAATAATTGATCGTCCGCGCGGACCAGGCTATTTTTGAACCCCACGGCTTCAAACAATCGACTTCAAACCATCGATGGATTTGGGGGAGCTTATTGTAGGAGATGGATTTCATCCTCTTACGAGGCCCGAAAAATAGCTAGCCCAGCCCGTAAGGCCTAGTTGATTGATGGTAGCTCGGCTCAGGTTTCCGTACGTTTCGGTAAGAAGCCGTCCCGTTGAAAAAATCCCTTTAGTCGTCGAGCCGCGATGAAACTCTTCGGGCGTGAAAGTAAACGCCGTTCTCCATCCTTACAATTAGTCGGCCCATCCAATTTGAGGCCCGTTAAGCAACCCGACCTAAGGAACCCTAGAGGCGAACAACTTATAAAAGGAGGGCGAGTGAGACAGAAGAGGGAAAAAACACTTGCAAGGCGGATAGAATTAGGGTTACATTATTTCCAGATCTGGACTGTCTTGTAAACATTTTCCGACTTACTAATAAAAGAAAGCTTTTCCCTTTTACGATTCAAATCATAAGAACCATCTCTGTTTAGTCGTCTTTGAAGAACCCACTGACGAGTTCCGTCGATCTCAATCCATAGTCAGAACTCGGTTCAAACACTTATTGTTTTAAATTTTCTGTGGTTTAAGATATGTCGCTGTTACAGCAGTTGTGGAACTTGGTGTTGGATTTATCAAAGTCTTGAATTTTATCAATTTTGTTAGTGTGGCTGTTTTGTGAGTGTCCTGACTCTTGAGTATGTACAACGAAACATTTTCATATGGAGTTTATAAATCTATAAGCTAATAAGTGTTGGAAACAGCTTGATTTGCTTTAGATTTTACAATAATGTTGAGAAGCTTTTGAAATTTTATGAATTAACTAGGCACAGATATTGTATTAGCCAAACTGATCCTGAAATCTTATTGAGACAGTTTACATAACATGTTCATGGAGAGTTGGTGTGTTTTTGACCTTTGATTAAAAGAATTGTAGACATGGTACTTGAACTATACAGCGCAAAGAAACTTGTAGAAATGGGACTTGAAGATACTTTCATGTTAGACTTTCACTGAACTTTGAAGTCTATACATAAACAATTTGATGTTAAGAATCACAAAGCCTGTCTAGCTTAGTTGATAGAGCGCAAGGCTCTTAACCTTGTGGTTGTGGGTTCGAGGCCCACGGTGGGCGCTAATTTTTTTGTTTCTTTCACTGAAATAGTATCCTCACTGATACACACGCAAGAGATCCCCATCTACTCGGATCATTGGACAAGTATGTACTTTAAACTTATGTTTCTTGCCTTTTTCACTTGCATGTTTATAGATGTTCTTCTTCATATATTTGATCTTGGTTTAGATGTGTAATACTTTCGTGCTTGCATCACAGAATGATAAGATAGATCTAATAAAACCAGGATCGTTCCAGCACCTTGGAGAAAACATGTTTGCTTTTCCTCTTCCGGTCACATCATCTTCTTATCTGCCAATGACAGGGAGACTCAACTGTCTATTTAGACAGTTTGGTAAATTTTATTTTGTAAACTGCTGTCAACAGTTTGGTGATTTTAGAACTAACTATTATGTTCTCATTATCTAGTAAGATATGTGGTTACATAGTTTCTCCTTACCATGCTCTGATATGTTCCTTTTACTCCTATGACAATTTTTAGAGTCTGTATACCGGCAAAGTTTTGCGACAATGTTGTATGTTTCAGTCATCATGCAGACAATGCTTATATGGGCTATGTATTTAACCATGGGTGGTTATCCGGCTGGTGTATCATGTTTGAATATAATCTTTGCATGGATATTTTCAGTAGCTTTATTGGTAGTTGTTGCCTTCACACTGCGCTGGATTTCTTCATGACATGTGTCATATGCTTTAAACCCATGGATGGCCAATTGTTTTTGTCACCTGCGATTTTAGGTGATCTAAGTGGCTAGCATGTGGCTTTCCATTTCCTCCGGAGGAAACCATCAAAACCAAGACTAAGGTTAATTTGGTCAAGCTTGCGCTAATTGATTAAAGCTGGTTTTATATAGAGGTTTTGTTCTTATGGCCTTGGAAACGTATTATAAATTTGGATCAACTTACCTCGCTATGTTTTGGCTAGTTTCTCATGCATTTACATATAAGCCAATCTTTTCTAGCTCTGTTTTATATAATGAGGGTTGTCTTTTCATTTCAGGTTGTCCTAAATTAGATTGGTCGAGGCGACTCTAACTCCAATCAGACTTGCAAAACTCGTTGTCAGCCTGGCTACACCAGTGATTGTCTTGATACATAGTAGATATTAATATAAATATGTTTAAAGTATTTTTTATCATTGGGAGATATTAGGGACTCTTAATACAAACCCAAACTACTTTTGGGTTTCTTCACATATTAGGAACTTATCAAATGGTTTTGGCTGACCATTAGTAGCCCATGTTCAATTGAATATATTTTAGTTACAACTATTTTTCATATAGCTATGCAGTTTAGAATTAAAAAAATAATTAACCTATAAGTGTTGGTGGATTTGAGCTATTTAGAGGTTGTCGGTCCCATAATCACGCAAAGTTAGAATTTCAACGATATTTTTCATTTGGGAAAAAATTAAAGGGAAAATCGCATAAAAACTTTCAAGGTGGCAGTCACTTACAGTTTAAACCCTCAAGGTAATTAACTAGTACTTTAAACATTCAAGTTGGCTTTTTAGCATATAAAACCCTCGACTTGGCAAGTTTCTTCGCGCCGCCATTTATTAGACAGTATAGTTAACCTCGTTAACAGTACCGTTAATTGCGTTATTGGAAGTGTTACCCCTCCGTTTTAAAAAAACGGCATTGTTTTGAGTTAAGTTTATTTTAACATGTGAGATTTAATTATAAACTCGAAAACCAAAAATAAAAAGGAAGCTCAAATCTATTTGGGGGAAACAGAAATTAGGGTTCTTTTCGGCGACATAGAGACACGGAGATCAAAGGCGAGAAGAACATGTGAGTTTAGAAGAGATTTTTGAGATTGTGATATAAGAACTTTCTGTTGTTGTATAGATGGCTCAAAGTGCTAGCTCTTCAACGATGGAATACAAAAAATGAAAAGACGATTTGTGAAATTGCAATGGGCTAACAAGGATTGTTCAAGCTTGGACTGATGACAATCCAGAACGCAGATTCTACAATTGTAAAAGCCGTAAGGTCGATCACGGGTACAGATTTTGCAATTTTTCATTGGTTTGATGTGGAGAAGCCACATGGATGGAAATATCGAGCGTCGTTGCAGGCGAGTGATAGAGAGGAGATTAAATACTTGAAGGATGTTCTGAGAGAAATGAGTCATGATACTGAAAGACAATTGCAAATACCGAGATCAGTTGTGGAAGAGTTGAAGGAAAGTCGTGAGGAGTGTGAGTCTCTTAAGAATGAAATATTTATACTAAGCGAGAGGAGCAGAGCGTTTATAAATGTTATGTTATCTTCGACAATGGGATTTCTTGTAGTTCTTGGAGTCATGGTGTCGATGGGAAAGTAGTAGAGTTTCGATGAAGACAATCTTATGGTGTAGATGTGTTGTTGTTTTTGTATTATGCTAAAACTATGACTTTCTAGCTTTGTGGCTTTGCTTCTGTTTTGTGATGTTGTAAGACGATGATATTTTCTAGGTTTGAGGCTTTGGTTCTGTTTTGTGATGTTGTAAAAATATGCTTTGTTATATTATTCCATGCTACATTTGGTTATTTGTGTTTTGTGTTTTGGGTTTGGTTATGTTTTGTGGTTGTCATATAGCTAAACAAGGAGAAAAATGTGTACAACGAAAATGACATGGTTAACAACGACAAAGTACAATATCATTAGGATAGATTCACAACAAAGACACGTTCAAGAAACTACAATAACAAAGAGTATATGTAGTAGCAATCGAGATTCAAAAACTACAATAACATAAAGATAGGTTCACATCTTGCATAAATATAAGTTTAGAAACATAAATATAGGTTCACAAAATAGCATAGTCGGATGTTTATTGTGGTGGTTCTGGTGGAGGAGTTTATGTATCATAAGCTATGTTGTTTATAACCTCGAACACTCAATTCGTGTATGGACATCTCAATATTCCTACACATCTTGGAACGGGACCAATTTTGTTTATTTTCAATGGCCTTCCACGTTTGTTCTTCTTCACTTGAGGCAGTGATGAGCTAGCTTGTTCAAGTGAACTTGATCATGTGGGATATGCATAGGTAGATTCACCAGGTGGTACAGATTGAGAGCTACTCACAATAGATGGATTTTTCCTCTTCCTAGGTTTTGTTGGCCGCTTGGGTACCTATAATGCAAGATAATTAACTTTTAATCCTGAAAATATTTCAACCATTATCACATAACATCCTCATACCTCAGATGGAGTTTTACAAGGTCGGCCTCTTCTTTTTTTGGACCTTTAACTACTACTTTCTCATTCTTGCAATCGCTTTTGATGTGTGCGAGTTGTAAACAGTTGCTGCAATGTAAAGTCATGCCATGTGTAGTAAGTTTACCATGTGTCTGTAGATCCTCAAATGGCTCTTTCCTTCTGTTGCGCAGCTTTGGCCGGCCTCTTGGCTTTCGAAAATTTAGAATTCCTACTGTAGTTTTCCATTTCTTATTCCATAGCTTCTCACCATTGCCGGTTTAATATTCTCAGTGTATGTTTTCTTCATGACACTTGCATGATAATAAGCAGACACATATTTCACAGGATCATCTCTATTGTCATCGAGCACACAAATAACATGCTTGCATGGAATACCTATCAACCAAGCATCAAGAATCAGTAAACCAACATTACTGAATTATATGAATATTCAATATCACTTACTTGTTAGATCCCAATGCCTACAAGCACACTCATGTGTAGAAAGGTTGACTATGTATCCATGATTGAACTCACTCACCTCATATAAAGTGGAAGAACTTCTTATTGGGCTGCAGAATTTGTTGTCCATCCTTGATTTCCCTAACAATTCCATAGTGCTTGGTGTAAGAATGGTATCACACCTCTCAGCTTTACGAAATCTTATATTGATTCGTCTCATAGCTTGTCGTCGAATGTCTTCTAACAAATAGAGAATATGCTTTGATATTGCTATCTTGATTGTTCTTTTGAAGCTTTTTGATAGGTTTTTGTGGACGTCATGGCAGCAAGAATGATACAGCCTCAGAAGCTAGGATGGTGAAATGGGCGATGGAATGGTGATTGCCGAGAAACCGATAGAGATGGAGTCGGATGATGGATGAACTATTGTCCAAACTAACCTGAAACAAAGGGATAACACTGAGTTTATGAATGACCAAAATAAGAACAGATTGGAGATAAAGGATGGAATGATGGAAGGATAGAAGGTCGAAGATGATTGATGATGGTTGATGGCAGATGATGCTGGATAGTTGATTGACTCTCTCAATCTGTGGGTTTTGATTGACTCTCTCACACAAATAACCTAAGAAAATCACGAGTTCTATAGACTCCTAATGCTTCTCACAACTTAGAATCTAAAGAACATATTTTTTATGCAAAGAAACTCTCTAATAAAAGATAAACTGAATATTATTTCTTGGGGATTGAAAGGTGTATGGTGGAATGATGGAATGCTCTCCTGGGCGATTGGATGTGTACTCTGGATGTATTTGATCATGTGGGAACTCTCCGGGTCGCCAATGTTTGGTTTGGAGCTGATTGAACCGGTTAGCTTCCAATTGAGACATGCGTAGAGCTGGTTTGGCTGATTTTGGAATTTGGATCATAACTTCATAATTCCATGGTCACTTCTCCTCATTATAGGTTTCTTGGAAATCTAGGAAACGCATCTTAAATTCTCTGATTGGTTTTGGTTCAGGACGATCCTTCATTGGGCTTGAAACTTCTTCTAAAGTCGGGTACTCACAGATGGACGGGCTGGAGAGCCTCAGCTTTGTAAAATTCACATCTTCCTGTTCCAGATAGCTTTGAATATGATTCCAATTGTTCTTGACTCCTGGTTGAGTTTATAATGCATTAAAATTGGTTTCATGGCAAAATTCTTTCTTTCTGGTGAGATACGCCGTTTTGACTGAACACATGTTCTGGTTGGTCCTTCGGTTAGCTGAATGGTGCAACTGGTTGGCCTCTGGTTCAGCTACTGATTGGATGGACGCGTCATACCCTCTCCCTTGAAAAGGTTTCGACCTTGAAACTGGATAACCTGCACCAAGATAGAGCAGGTCAGGTTTCATCATCCTTTGAGATTCTAGGGTCTTACCTTGGTATTTGATCGGTTTGATCTTTGCTGGCACATCTAGTGGTTCTCCTTTGAGTAGGAACGACATGATTACTCCTATGTTTTGTTCTGGAACTCTGGTGCGTGGTGTTTTATCTTATGGGCCGTCTGGAATCAATATGTTGCTGATGACAACTTCTTATTTTCTTTTCTCATGTAAACACCTTGTGATCTCATTGTGTGGATCTTCTATTTTGTGCTTAGACTCTGTTCCTGAGATAAATTCAACACTTCTGACAGGAAAAAAGTGCATTATATCTATTCTTGGGATTTTATAAATAGAAAAATTAAAGTTTAGATTTACCCAAGTAGTTTCAGCAAGTGGAAGAATGATTGGCTCTTTGGTAGCTTGTGTACTTTTATTGTTTCTTCTTATTAACATCAGAAATGGTGTCCTTTTAATTTGGGCCGTGTACTCCTGCTGGATTCCTAAACCTTGTTAGAATTGATGATTTATGAAGAGAAAGAGTATGAACACTCAAGAACACTCAAGAACACTCAAGAACAAATAAGAATAAGAAGGAGAGAAACTTATTTCCTTATTCAAAATGTGTTACAAACAAGGTTAATTTATAGACATTGAAATGTATAAGCAACAAGAGAGAAAAAAAATAAACAAAGGTAAGTGGAGTTGAGTGGCAAGGTGAGTGGAGTTGAGTGGAAACTTAGTGCTTGATAGTGCTTGCCTAACTTCTCCACTTGCATTTGAGTGCTTGATAGTGCTTGCCTAACTTCTCATATTTTCTTCATGTCAACACTCCCCCTCAAGCTTGACAGTAGTGAGTGTCAAGCTTGGAAAGTCATGAAGTATTCCCTCATTAAAACCTTTACTTGGAAAAACCACTTGGGATAAAAACCAAGCAAAGGAAAAAGAGTAGAACACTCCATGGTGAGGGGATCACTGACATGGAAGGTTTATGAGTCCTAGTCTTGGAAGAATGGACTCACAAACTTTGCTGCTGGCCGCCTTGGTGAAGATGTCCGCCAGTTGATCTTCACTCCTTGTGTAGCATGGGAGGATCACTTGCTGCTCTACTGCTTGTCTTACCTTGTGGCAGTCTACTTCTATGTGTTTTGTCCTCTCATGGAAGACTGAATTGGACGCAATGTGTATTGCGGCGTGGTTGTCACAATGCATGGTCATGGGGTTGGTGATCTCAATCCCCAAGTCGCCTAGAAGACTCTTTATCCAGATGAGTTCACTGGTTAATTTCCTCATTGATCTGTACTCTGCTTCTGCACTTGAGCAAGACACAACCTTCTGCTTCTTACTTTTCCATGTAACCAAATTTCCTCCAATGAATGTGCAATAGCCGGTAGTTGATCTTTTGTCTGTTCTGTCTCCAGCCCAATCTGCATCACAGTATCCAACAACCTCAGTGTTTCTGTTGCAAGCCATCCATACGCCTTGACCCGGAGCCTCCCTTAAGTATCTTAGGATTCTCTCCACCATGTTCCAGTGATGAACCTTGGGATTTTTCATGTGCTGGCTAACCTGATTTACTGCAAAACAAACATCTGGCCGGGTAATGGTTAGATAGATCAGCTTCCCAACAATTCTCCTATATTGCTTGACATCTTCAAATGGAGTATCTTCATACTCCCCCTCTCGCAGTGTCTTGTAGCCCTCTTCAAGTGGTGTCTTGGCTTGTCTTCTTCCAAGATCTCCTGCCTCCTTTAGAATATCCAAAGTATATTTTCTTTGGGACATGAACAACCCCTCCTTTGATCTGCACATCTCAATCCCGAGGAAGTACTTCAGTTCACCTAGATCCTTGATGTCAAATGCGGTCTTGAGGAATGTCTTGGTGGCACTGATCCCCTCCTTGTCACTACCAGTAATGATGATGTCGTCCACATAGACTAGGATCACAATAATCCCGGACTTGCTGGTGAGAGTGAAGAGTGTGTGATCCGCTTGAGACTTCACAAATCCTCTTCCATTCAATATAGTGCTTAGTTTGTGGTACCAAGCTCTTGGTGATTGCTTCAAGCCATAGATCGCCTTTCTGAGTCTGAGGACATTTCCTGGCTTTACCATCTCTTCCATTCCCGGAGGTGGTCTCATGTACACTTTATCTTCTAGTTCACCTTGTAGAAAAGCATTCTTTACATCCATTTGCCAAAGATCCCACTCTAGGTTCACTGCCAATGAGATGAGTATCCGGATTGTATGAAGCTTCGCCACTGGTGCAAACGTGTCTAGATAATCTTCTCCATACACTTGTGTGTATCCTCTTGCTACCAGTCTGGTTTTCTTCCTTTCTGGCTTTCCATTTGCAAGATACTTGATGGTATGCAAGAGTCTGCTGGTCACGGCTTTCTTTCCTCTTGGAAGCTCAGTCTCATACCAGGTGTTGTTCTTGATCATGGCATTGATCTCTTCTTCAACAGACTCTCTCCATTCTTTGTCTTGCATTGCCTCTTCATAGGTGTTTGGGACGTACTCTTGATCCAATTCTCCAATGAAGACTTGATGTTCTTCTGGATATTGAGCAAGCGAGCATACTGCACTCACTGGATGTGCCACAGCTTTAGCATTAAAGTAGACTTTCGGTTGCCTGATTTTTGTGCTCCTTCGCAAAGGCTGTATCTGATCAGGTGCTGCCTCATTTGTTTCTTCTGGAACTTGATCTTGAGTCTCAGGAACTGATTCTGATTTGGTCTCATCCTGATCATGAGCTTTTTGTTGATTCCCCCTTTCAGGGTCAGGATGGGCAATTTTTTCATTTTCATTAATCACATCTTCTTCAACTACAGCTTCTGGAACAGGTGCAGTAGCTTCAGGGATATTCCTTCTTGTTTCTTGAGTTGCTGGAGACATGCCAATGCCGAAGTTCTCCAAAATGATTCTGAGGTTTGTGGCTCTTTCTGATTGCGGTAAGTCCCTCAGATCATCCCAATTCTTCACCTCATAATATCCCTTTGTTTCCACAAACTTCACATCCCTTGATATTAAAACTTTTCTGGCTACTGGATCATAGCACTTATACCCCTTTTGTGTTGGAGAGTAGCCAATGAACATCGCTTTTGTGCTCCTGGCATCCAGTTTGTTTCTCTGCTCCCCTGGTATCAGCACAAAGCAGAGACATCCAAACACCCGTAAGTGGTCCAAAGCCGGCTTAGTCTGGTTAAGGACTTCAAACGGTGATAGATCTTTGAGGACTTGAGTTGGAGTCCTATTGATCAGATAAGTAGCAGTCACCACCGCATCACTCCAGAATCTCTTTGGAACATTGGTGTGGAACATCATTGATCTGGCTACCTCCATCAGGTGTCTGTTCTTCCTTTCAGCAACTCCGTTTTGTTGAGGAGTATATGGACAGCTTGTTTGATGAATAATTCCATGTTGAGCCAGGTACTGTTTGAATGCATGACTTGTGTATTCTCCACCATTGTCTGATCTGAGGATCTTCAGCTTGGCATTGAAGTGGTTGGAGACATGAGCTTGGAAATTCTTGAAGGCGTCTAACACCCTATCCTTGGACTGAATCAGTGTCAACCAAGTGTATTTGGATTTTTCATCAATGAAGGTGACAAAGTATTTGTGATTCTCCCTTGACACACATGGAGCCGTCCATACATCAGAGTGAACCAAGTCAAAGCAACTCTCATAGGTGGTGGCAGACCGTGGAAAGACTGTCCTACAATGCTTCCCCAATATGCAGGCTTCACACTCTTCATTCTTAGACACCACTCCAGGGAATATCAGGTTTAGAGCTCTTGTATGGGGATGTCCCAATCTGGCATGCCATATTGTGTTCTCAGCGCCATTAACGGTGCTAGCCAGGCAGTGAGGCATAGATGATTCTGGCACCATATTCCTCTCAAGATGATACATCTGCTGATGGTTGTGCCCTTTTCCAATGACCTTTCCTGTCTTCAGGTCTTGAAACTCAACTTCATCTGGTCTGAACACAACTTGGCAGCCCAAATCAATCGTAGCCCTTCTTACTAATAACAAGTTAGATGAAAATCCAGGCATATACAAGGCAGTAGATTCCTTATCAAACACTTTAAGGTTCCCTATCCCTTCTATCTTCACCTTATCACCATTTGCTATGACTACATTCCCTACGGCGGGCTGGATATTACTAATCAAGTTCCTATCACAAATCATGTGATGGCTTGCTCCTGAATCTATTATGATAGGTTTAGAGTCAAGAGAATGTGTACCAGCCTTCTTGGAAGCAATGAGAGCCAAGACAGTGCTCCAGATAAAGGAATTGGAGTCTTTTCTGGTCACAAAATCATTAGATGAGGTCGTACCAACTTGATTTCTCCACATGTCTTCAGTTGAATCACCCATGTGAGCAGAATACATGGTTCTCCCTTGAATTGCTTGCTGCTCCTTGGGTTTACATTTATCCGGCTGGCCTTTGAGAGGATCACCATCATCTAGGCATGAAATCTTTCTTCCAGTAAAGAAATTCTTTATCAGTGTGTTGAATGATGAGTCTAGGTGTAGGAGAAAGCTGAGGAACCGGTCGTTCTCATAGATGGTTTGGAGACTCTCCCATAAACACCCATAAGCGGTTTGAAGACTCTCCCATAGTCTCTTGGCGGTTTTGATGTGAGAATTGATCTTCAGGATTGGTTTTGACAAGGAGTTACAGATGAGAGCCAGAGCTTGTTGGTCTTCTTGAACCCATTGGTTGTGGTTGTTCACGTATCTATCTTCTTCAGCCATCCTCTTTGAAGTTCCAGCCTTCATGATATGGCTGTCCCAAAGTCCATGACATCCCAAGGTGATTCTGGCCACTCTTGACCATGAGAGATAATTAGGACCCTCAAGGGTCACGGAAATTATGTTTTCCTTCTCCATTTTTATGATTTGCGGAATGAGAATAACATAAAAGCTTTGCTGAATAAAAGAGAAGGATAGAGAAGGTTTGCGGAATGAAGTAGGAGCTTAAAGCTCTGATACCATGTTAGAATTGATGATTTATGAAGAGAAAGAGTATGAACACTCAAGAACACTCAAGAACACTCAAGAACAAATAAGAATAAGAAGGAGAGAAACTTATTTCCTTATTCAAAATGTGTTACAAACAAGGTTAATTTATAGACATTGAAATGTATAAGCAACAAGAGAGAAAAAAAATAAACAAAGGTAAGTGGAGTTGAGTGGCAAGGTGAGTGGAGTTGAGTGGAAACTTAGTGCTTGATAGTGCTTGCCTAACTTCTCCACTTGCATTTGAGTGCTTGATAGTGCTTGCCTAACTTCTCATATTTTCTTCATGTCAACAAACCTGTTTCAAAATCCCTTGGAAAAGACAAGTGCACTAATCTTGCCTTGGAGTTAAAAAGAACACACTGGTCTAAAATAAAATTTATCTTGAGTTCTTGCACTTGGAAAATCAATGGTTCTGGTTTTACCTTCCTCCTTTGAATTGGCTCAAGAGAGATTTCGTGACTTTGATCTTCTCTTGGATTGGTTTCTGATATTCTATCACAGACAGTCGTGGCCTCACTTTCTTGTGGTTCACTCTTTTGAGTTGTACAACTTTGGCTTGGAGGCTGCCTCCATTTGTTGGAAATATTATGCTCATAACTCTTTTGGATCCTATGATCCAAACTTGGCCTTCCTGGTATAGTGCTGGTCGGATTGGGCAGTGTGGATGCCTCTGAATTGATCTCCTTAGGAAACATGTGTTGCCTTATGTCTTGAGCTTTATTCTGTTCAATCTCAAGAGTTACTCCTGGTGGTTCTTTTTAATGGACTCATGCTCCTTAGGACCTGCATTAGCACCCTTTGGCAGAGACAAGTGCATTATACAAGCATTGGGAACCAAAAAATCCGATTGAATTTAGCTATCACTAGTTTTTGATATTTCAGTTTTCTCTCCTAGTGATGTTTCATTTAAAGTTTTCTTAGATGGACAAACAATAGCAAAATGCCCACGCTTATGGCATTTATAGCAAGTTGGGTTCTTGGGTTTCATAAGGTCAGAAGACTTACCTTGGTTTGATGTATTCTCCTCCTTGGGTTTTAGAGTCTCCTTGAGCTCTAGACACATCTCTTGTAACCTTTGCAGTTCGGGTAAGAGTGTAGTGATTGGTTGTGGCTGAACCATTTTTAATTGAGCCGACCTCTTAAACCCTTCTTGGTGTGTAAGTACACTAGAGGATATCTCCTTGGGTACATGGTCGTGAGCCTTCTTTGGTTTAGGATCAGCATGCGGTTTTGGTGTAGACATCACTTTCTTTGGTGTTGCTTGACAATGGAACTTTGATGTGAAATCTAATTGGTCTTGATACTTCTCTGCAAATTCCTTATACATCCTGACCTTAAGGTCTCTCCAGTCTACTACAGGCTGGTTTTAGATGTTTGGACAGCTCTCCTTTAGCCACATTTCTAAGCATTCCCCGTTACGGCTTGGACAGTTTGTGATAGTTTCTGTTCTTTAGGAATGTTGTTGGATTCCCATCTCAAATACACCTCAGGGTCCTTGCTGGAACCTGAAAACACTAGAGTGTTGGATGTGTAAGTAGAATTTTTGCTTACTTCTTTCTTTTGGCCGGCTGGTGTATGTTGAGCTCTCTTTGTGCTGGTGGGTTTAGGTTGAGGGGGTACTCTATATGGGGCACGTCCATAGCCTACTGCCTTCTCTGATATTTTTGTGAAGCTGTATTCCTCACACAATTCTTCCTCCTCTTTCCCACCATAATCTGACCATGGACAGCTTGATCTTGACCATGAGTGTTGGATTGGTGTGTCATCTTCATACCATCTACTAATGGACCTGGAGAAACGTTTCTCATGAGGTTCTGGTTCATCTCCACCCTCCTCAGGATGGCATACATAACTGATTGAGAATCAGTTTCATAAAAAGACTGGTTCTCTTGGTCTTCTTCTTCATCACTTAGGTCATATGGTTCTTCTCCCCAATCTATTTCTGAGGTATTGATCTCACTTAGATCACCTTCTTCATACTCCATAGCCTTAAACTTGATGTACTTTGCAAGATAAATATATCACATTCGTGACTTAGGTATCTGGTAGAGAAAATAAACAGAATAAATAATGCAACTTATGCTAAACCGACAAATATGTAAATAGTGGACTAAGTTGAATTTTTCTTTTTAAATGCACAACGATATGCACGAAATAAATCAGAGAAATATGCAAGAAGTAATTAACAAGAATGTTAAGAAAATGATGCAATGACAATGTTGATTATATATATATATATATATATATATATATATATATATATATATATATATATATATATATATATATATATATATATATATATTAAATTTTCTTGAATGAACAAATGAGAAGAAAAGAAACTAAGCAATGCAATAACTTAAATATGGAAATGGTAGCTGGGGCAATGAATGCAAACAACTAAACTAAAAATTTAAACCAATTTCGTGGATCAAAAACAACTAGACTTCTTCTTCTTTAGTTTTCTTTATCAAGGACACAAAAATGGCAGAAATGTAAACTTGAAGCAAATAACAATTTTTATGGATTTTTAGTTTTATAAAATGCAAACTAAGAAGGAATGAAACTAAAATATGATAGAGAGGATTGATATAACCTGGGTCATGAGCTTTTAAAGCTCTGATACCAAATGATACAGCTTCGAAAGGTAGGATGGTGAAATGGGTGATGGAATGGTGATTGCCGAGAAACCGATAGAGATGGAATTGGATGATGGATGAACCACTGTCCTTTCACATCAAAACTAACCTGAAATAAAGGGAGAACAATGAGTTTATGAATGAACAAAATAAGAACAGGCTGAAGATAAAGGATGGAATGATGTATGGATAGAAGATAGAAGATGATTGATGATGGTTGATGGCGGATGATGTTGGACAATTGATTGACTCTCTCAATCTGTGGGTTTTGATTGACTCTCTCAATCAGTGATCTTATGGACTCTTGAATCACACAAATAACCTAAGAAAACCATGAGCTCTATAGACTCTTAATGCTTCTCACAACTTATAATCTAAAGAACATATTTTTTATGCAAAGAAACTCTTTGATAAAAGATAAACTGAATATTATTTCGTGAGGATTGAAAGGTGTATGGTGGAATGATGGAATTCTATCCTCGAAGGTAGGATATGTACTATGTATGTATTTGATCATGTGGGAAATCTACTGGTCGCCAATGTTTGGTTTGGAGCTGATTGAACCGGTTAGCTTTCAATTGAGACATGCGTAGAGCTGGTTTGGTCGGTTTGAAAATTGGATCATAACTTCATAATTCCGTGGCTATTTCTCCTCATTCTGGGCTTTTAGGAAAGCTAGGAAACCTATTTTAAATTCTCTGATTGGTTTTGGTTCAAGTCGATCCTTCATTGGGCTTGAAACTTATTATAAACTCGGGTACTTGCAGATGGATGGGCTGGAGAACCTCCGGTTTTCAAAATTCATATCTTCATGTTTTGGATATCTTTGAATATTATTCCAATTGGATTGAATCCTGTTGGAGTCTATAATACATGAAAATTGGTTTCATGAAAAAATTCTTTCTTTCTTGTGAGGTACGCCATTTTGACTGAACATATGTCCTGGTTGGTCCTTCGGTTGGCTGAATGGTGCAACTCGTTGGTCTCTGGTTCAGCTACTGACTGGATGGCTGCATCAAAGAATCAGTAAAGAAGTATGATCTTTACCACTTTTATGGTTCAGTACTAAGTAGTGAAGCATAAAATGCATGATCATACACTTCTACCATCCTCAACTTCTCCTCATATTCTCCAATGTTGTAGCTGTAAGCGACTCCCTAGAACAAGTTCTTATATTCAGACCTTGAGAATGACTTCTTCCAATTACCATAAATATGGCGGTGCGCACATCTGATGCTCATCATTAGGTAGTTTTGCCCCTACTACAATTACAAGCCCTCTTTGTTTGCCAGAAATGATGGTGTAGTTTTCTCCTATCCCCACACCGAGATCCACTTTCAGCCTTTTTATAAACCATCCCCAAGTGTCTTTGTTTTTTCCTTGAACAACCGCCCATGCAATGGGATACATCATGTTATATGCATCTCTACCAACAGTTGAGAGTACATCTCCATTCAGTTCCCATCTTAAGAAGCATTCGTCTAACCCACTAACTAGTCTACAACATTTATTCCAAGTCTCACAAAATTCTCTAAAACATATGTAGAAGGTGTAAAATTGGGGGACTCCATTTACATCTATAGTGTTCAGCTCTGTGATGATACATGGATGTGTTCTTTGTAGCTCAGCCACATAATCCCACAATTTTCCAAATTGTATAGCTTGTGCTTCTAGGATCGAGTCCAATGGAATGTGTCTTCATCTATAGCACTTTGAAAGAGGTACAACTATGTTACCTTTCCTTTATGATGTCCTTAATCTCAGATGCTTGCATGTTCACATTTCTTCTGATCTCTTCTTTAAACACTCCTGCAATCACACCTTGCTTTACCATCGATACACGGCTTGTTTTTTTGTGGTTGTGCTTGTTGTGGCGCACTTTGACTATACATTTGTTGATAGGGATTTCGATTGAACAGAAAATCCTCCAAGGACATTTATCAGCACAACAAACAGCTGCTATTCTACTCGCTTCAGACCTGGCCATCTTAACATCATATTGTGTGTTTAGAGAGTAATGAAGCAACTGGTCCTTGAATTGTAATCCGCTATCGAACTTCTGAAAGAGCCAAATGTAGGGCTCTTTATCCAAAGAGCCATGGAATTTGAATTTTCCTCTAGGTTTTCCTTTACACATCCATTGATCTTATTCCTCTTCTGATTCTAATGGCGTATCAGGATATTTTATATCTCCTAACCTATCTTCTTCCTCACTTTCTTCTGCTTCCCTTACTTCTTCTCTATTTTCTTCGTTGTCTCTCAATTCAGATGCCTAGAAATGAGCAGATGTCTTTCTACCTTCTCAAATACACTCTTAAAACGAACATCGTCACCACCATCTCCATCATCCTTTTGATTTGCATTCATGTTTTCTTGTGCAACTTCGTCTTCTTCCTCAGCTGGTGGGTCTTCATCCTCGTATTGCTCACCTTCAATATCTTCTCTCGGCATATCCAGACAATCATCATCACTATCAGCCTCCTTTTCATGCTCATATCCACCATCATCACTGTCAGCCTCCCTTTCATGCTCATATCCACCATTATTCTCAGCAGCCTCATCTTGGTACTCTCTTTCAACCTCTCGTCGGCTACTACAAAAGAAACCAGTGGATATTGGCGAGTGAGTTGAGCAGTCATGCTCCAAAAAGACATCAATTTCACCACTTATCTTCCATGCCGCTTGTAACTTAACCATATCATCAGTGGTCGTATCAAAGACATACTTGATATTCTTATCTCTTCTGTAGGAAGTTTGAACCAAATCAGAGCAAGTGGTGACATGAATGTTTCAAAGTTTCTCCATCCTAATTCATAAGGCGTCAAAATCTTCTGCTTAAATCCTAGTTCACCAACATATTTGTAACCATCATCATCCATCTTCTCCATAGATCCACCGCAATGGATGTTCACTTTAAAAGTTGGTTTGAACCTGTAAATGAAGCAAGAAGGAAAAAAAATCAAAATCTATAATCTGCTCAACCATGAACAAAAACAACACAAAACAACCATTCAAGCTCAATATCATCTCGAAATAGATACCAAATTGAATTTTCTTACCCCATCTTTTGATTCCACCTTCACGGACAAATCAAAGTGTTGATGATTTCTTCTCTTTGATGTCAATCTATTGAACCCTAATTTGTATGGTTGGAAGTATCTCTCTTTATCTTCTCGCCTTTGACTGCGATCTCTCTATCTCTTTGTCGCCTTTGATGTCGTTGTCTCTCTCTACTGAAAAGAACCCTAATTTTTATTTCCCCCAAATCGATTTGAGCTTCCTTTTCTTTTTGGTTTTCTAGTTTATAATTAATTCCCACATGTTAACATAACTCTAACTCAAAACGACACCGTTTCTTTTAAAAAAGAGGGTTAGCAATTCCGACAACAGAGTTAATTGTATTGTTAACGTGGTTAATGTTCCGTCTAATAAAATGGCGGCCCGAAGAAACTTGCCAAGTCGAGGATTTTATATAGTAAAGGAGGCAACTTGAATGTTTAAAGAGCTAGTTAAATACCTTTAGTGCCTAAAGTGTAAGTGGCTGCCACCTTGAAGATTTTTTATGCGATTTATCCCAAAAATTAAACATCAATGATATGTATTAAAATTAGAATTAAAATTAGAATTAGAACTAGATCTAGAGCTAGAGCTAGAGCTAGATTTAGTGGTGGATGCATAAACCGATTTATTACTGAGCACAAAAAACTTTTCATTGAATTTTATTTTTGAGATAAGGCACTTATATACATTTCATAGAATTTGTTAAAGAAAATAAAGAAAGCTAGCCAGGGCACGTGCCCCCGTGCGTTATACTATGCCCCTGGTTAGAGTTAGAGTTAGAGTTAGAGTTAGAGTTAGAGTTAGAACTAGAACTAAAACTAAACTAATAATGAAACCAAATATTGGAATAATAGTGAAATGCCATTAGTGGTAATTAGTTTGAAGTTGCAATTGTTCTGTAGTGAGAATTAATGGTTCTGTGAATTTATTTTGTCTTTAATTTCAACATATAACAATATTCTTGCCAAAACTTAAGGCCTCCAGGTGAAAAAGCTCGATTATCCCTGCATTATGCATTATCACTACCTATCTCTCTTTCTTGTATCTTATGGTGTTATTCTTGCATTTGCTGAGGATACGACAAGAGACTAAATATAAATAGTCACTCTGCGACTAAACTATTTTGATATTATGGTATGTACAAGTTGTTGATAGTACAAGCGGGCAAGACCAAGGATTGTCCATATCACTGTTCTCAAGCATGCTATACGTTGGAGAGTATACACTAGACGTGGCAAGAAGAGAGACAAGGAGGGACAAATAGAAGAGAAGGAAGTTGAGAGTGAAGATGAAAAACTCTGATGGAAAAATAGTTTCTAGAAGTTACATGAATGAGTATAAAACAATGGGAAGTAGAGAATATTTATTCGAATTGTTACCTCTTAAATATCAGTTGATACATTGTATTGAGAAAGAGATTCTTAGAGTGAGATCTTCTTATACTTTGTATTGTGTGTGTTATTGAGCAATAAATCATTGTTCATAACAAATTGGTGCAGTGAGAACGATCAAATCAAATGTGATGGTGTTCGTGAGTGGAACGGCAGAACAATCAATCAAAGAACTAAGTGCGGCAGTGGTTGAATCGGTAAATTGATTGAATCTTTTGACAAATTCAATGGGTTCGATGGTTCAATGGAGATTAAAGCGAAGAAGCATGCGAAGGAGACGACGACGATGAGCATGATGATTGCATATTTGGTAGAGCTGATGAACAAGAGATAATTGACGGAAGATGACGAAATAATGAGAAATAAAGAAAGAAAACAAGTGATTTATAATTCGAGAATCGGGAACTACAAAAGGAAATGATTACTACTCTAAACAATTCATTTTTCAAGGAGGGAATATCGAATTATTTCATTTACAACGATAAATTCTCACAATTAATTCACCAGACTGGGTCTTGGAATGCACAGACCGGCGATCTCAAATACATCATGCAAATTGGATTCAATACCGACTCACCTGATGACTTGAGCTACACTAGACTCTATGGGGCTATTGTTGGAGCCAAGTTTCACTCCACTCCAAACCTGGTCTGAGAGCTTAGTCCAATAGTATTGAGCCTCAAGAAGGAACGATAAGCCCACAAAGGTCACAATGCCACCTCGAGAAGGAAGAACCATTTATGTTGAGCTTGTCTAAGTCAAATCAACACGTAAAGGAAATCAAGGCATTTAAAACGACCATAAAGACACCTAATCCTCGACGGATATCACACCGCCTTAAAATTTACTTCTGAAGATCTATGAAATGTTGAAAATGAGCCAATAGCAAAAGGGGGAACTTCTTACATAGCTAAATAATAGTGTAATGCCTCGACCGCCCATGGCTAATGGGCCTCCCACGCCTGCTCTCTCGGTCTATGGGCCCCATTCCATGCGTCAACCGGTGTTTTAATTTTTTTTAAGACTCGATAATCTTGTTTACTAACCTTGCAATCACCACATGACCTTTTTCAATTCTTTGGCTTGACTCGCACAGTATTGCGAATCACTTCTCGATAGGTCATCCATCCTTCCACTACTCCAGCTCAAGCACGCTTAACTCTAGAGTATTAAATGGATGTGTTCCCAAAAATGTAAACGGACTTTGGTGACATAGGTAGCCAAATAAATTCTTTTAAATCTTTCCACATATACCAGAAATCGATATGTTACAAGGCATCCCATTCACCAGCGGCCCTGTTGCGCACCACGACAGCTCTCAAGACGCATCTCGAGTCATAAATGAGATGGAGCACCACCTCTGATACCACTTGGAATTCCCTAACCGCCCATGGCTAATGAATCTCCCACGCGCACTCTCTCGGTCTATGGGCCCCATTCTGTGCGACAACCGGTGCATTAATTTTTTTAAGGCTTAACAGTCTTGTTTACTAATCTTGTAATCACCGCATGAACTTCTTTAGTGCTTTGGCCTCACTTGCACGATATCGCTAATAAATTCCTGATAGGTCACCATCCTTCCACTACTCCAGCGTAAACACGCTTAAATCTAGAGTTCTAAACGGATATGTGCCCGAAATGGTAAACGCAATTTGGTGATATATGTAGCCAAATCAATTCTAGTGTTTCCATATATACAAAAATTGGGATGTTACAATTTTTTGTAATGTACCGACCGCCCACGGCTAATGGGCCTCACACGCCCGCTCTCTCGGCCTGTGGGCTCCATTATGTGCGATGGGTGGTGTGTTAAATTTTTTCGAGACTAGAAAATTTTGTCTACTTCCCTACAATCACCACATGATATTTCCCTATGCTTTGGACCTCTCTCACACGGTATCGCAAATCACTTCTAAAAGGTCACTCATCATTCCACTACTCCATCGCAAACACACTTAACTACAGAGTTGTAAATGGATGTGTGCTAGAAAAGGTAAGCGCACTTTGGTGACATAATTAGCCAAATAAATCATGTTAAGCCTTTTACTATATACTTAAAATTGAGATGTTACAATTTACCTCCACTCACAGAGGAAGTGGCACAACACGACATGTCTCAAGATGCCTTTCGGTTCAGAACCGAGATGGCTAACTAGCTCTAATACCACTTGTAGCGCCATGATCATCCACGGCTAATGGGTCTCCTACGTCTGCTCTCTCGGCATGTGGGCTCCATTCTTTGCGATGGGCGGTGCGTTAAATTTTTTCTGAGGCTAAAAAATCTTGTTTATTGTCCTTGTGTTCACCACATGATATTTTTTCGTGTTTTTGGTCTCACTCACACGGTATCGCGAATCATTTCTCGGTAGGTCACTCATCTTTCCATTACTCCAGCGCAAGCACGCTTAACTCTGAAATCCTAAATGGATGTATGCCGAAAAAGATAAACGTATTTTGATAACGTAAGTAACCAAATCAATTATATTAAATTTTTTACTATATATCATAACTCGAAATATTATATATAGTCTCAATACATTTATATTCTTGTGTTTTTAGATATTACATGTACCCATGGACTATGTTTAGTTCAATCATCAAAAACACAAATACTTTCCACAAATAGTTGTAGTCCAAGAATCCTATTTTTAGATTGCTTCATAGACACATTTTTTTGTAAACACAAACTCTATTTCTTAGTAAACTTTCGTCTAACATGGCTAACTTAATTTGCAAAGTCTTAGTCTACAAACTAAAATGATTTGAATCCTCCAAAGTTTAAGACATTGAAGAACTTTGTTTTTTTTGTCAACTAATCGTAGAATAAACTAATTACATATAAAGCAATAATTTATTGTGTGTTCCATTTTTGAAGATAAAGTTGATTATTCCTTTTGTTAGTTTGTTTATTTCTTTTAACTTAAAATATTTTATATAGGTTTTGATAGGTAAGTGTTAACCAATCACAACCTTAAATATATAATACTAGTATCTTTAATAATCAGTTGGTAGTATAATCAATGGGTCCTTATGTATTGTCAGCTCTTATCCTCCGAGTTTAATAAAATCAAATTTCAAAAAGTCAAAAAGAAAATAATCAATAGTTTGACATAAGGTTTGCTTTGAACGCGTTAAAACATCATTAAGCGCCGCTTACATTGCTTGTATTTGTGTTAACAGTCAAGTGGCATAACCCGTAAATATTTACAAACCCTAGTGGCATTTCTCTTTGTCCTTTCTCTTTTAAACCATTTCTTTCTCTATCTTTCTTACATACAACTTTTGAACCTGACAAAAAAAAAAAGAAACCAAACAGAGAGAGAGAGAAAATAATGAGAGGACTCTCCGGTTCAGCAGTATTCTCCATCATCTTGATTCTCACCGTCCACTGGCTATTCTCCGCCGCTAACTCCCAGTCCGTTGGTTTCGCCGCAGATTTCATGCCGATCGAGACAGAGTGCACTGGTTCCATCGCCGAGTGCTCGATGACGGAGGAGTTCGAGATGGACACTGAGATAAACAGGCGTATTTTAGCGACGAGGAGGTACATAAGCTACGGGGCGCTGAGGAGAAACACAGTTCCATGCTCACGGCGCGGCGCATCTTACTACAATTGCCGACGTGGAGCTCAGGCCAACCCTTACTCTCGTGGCTGTAGCGCCATCACTCGCTGCAGGCGATGATCTCTCTCTATCTCTCTCTGTATCTTTAATTCTTCTTCTCATATTCTTTTGTCTTCAGTTATATACAATTTTTCAGATCTCTCTTTTTTTTGGTTTGTTTCTTGGTGGTTACTTATGTTTATACTTTCATTGCAATACAATTTCATACGGTCAGTTTATCAATTATCAAAAATGATTACATCGATAAGTTTTATTTAGGACCTATGAACTATCTGTGCAGATGTCTACATTTCTGAGTAGTTTATCAAAATTATAATATGATTAAATATGTAGTTTAATAATATGCATGTGTGTGTTTACTGCATGTGCTGAAGAAATAACAGATGTTCATCATACAGTAGGAATATAGATGATATTAAAATTGTAGTTGTTCATATGCTATGATGGGAAGAAATCAAATTTATTTGATTTCACAGGAATAATTTTTTAAAATAATTTTATGTTTGAAAATTGAATAATTGTGGAGGGAGGAAATAGATGCAATAATTAAGATTGGTTGGGGCCAACTAAAGGGGCAGCTTCACATGCAACACAACACACTTTCGGTAGAACCCCACACGTTGGCGTATTTATTACGCGTTTTTGCCTTGCTGTATTCTTCTTTCATTTTTAATGTGAATTCACCATCTTTTTTGAACGTACCTTAGTTTATTTAAATTATATATATATATATAGGCAGTCTAAAATTTGTGAATGTAGTTCTTTTTCAAATGTCTTGGAGGATATTTTTTTTTAAGAGAAAAGAAATCGTTATTCAAAAAGGATTTTGAAAAGAAAAATATAAACTAGAAAGAATACTCATTTACTCCCGTAATTAGAGGAAGACTGATTTATAGAAGAAAAAAACGGCATTCAATATGAATACAACAATAATACACAAAAATACAACGAATTAAAGACACTTTTAATTTAATGCATGATTAATATTTCGATGCTCCTGGGGCCCTCAAATCGTTTTGCCCCGTTTACATCAACATTGAAAGAGTAATGTGACGAAAGTTTTTGAAAAAATGGGTTTGTTGTTTGGACCGTATACTCATAGCTCATGACAGGCATACACCAACTCATCACCGGTTCCTTTTATAAATCGATATTCGATAAGGATAGTTTGATAGCGTAATCAAAGTGACATTTGCATTTCTATATTTTCTTAAATGCAATTTACAATTAAATAATTGATTTATTTTTAAATGTGATTCATTTCTGTGTTTGTGTATTGTATTGAAAACAATTGAAACTATTATTCGTCTCAGAGACTGGTCCACTCTCGAACGCCACAACTTGTTTTTAAATATATTTGTACTAGTCGTAATGATGACACCTGTATTGTGTGCTTTGTAAGAGAAAATTCAAAACGAAGAAAACTATAATTGGAACCAAACCGAGTAACTATAGCATTTGGTTTAGCCTTTCATGCATCAGACTTTTCAGTTATTTGAAAAACCAACATCGAAGGCAAATGATAAGAAGTACAGAATAATGCAATGTACCAAGACATCAACAATCTATTTAATGAATCCAACAAGATATTCATGTCTTTTGAAACGGAAAATTTTAAAAAGGAATAGATAGTACTGCGCTTAATAAATTTCACACAAGCAGAAAGATCATGGACCTTAGTTTAGTTATTTCAAGTGGAACTAACTAGCGGGTGTTTTGGGTTCATCGCCTGATTTGGAGGCAGGAGGTGGAGTGCCTTCAACTCCCATCTCGGCTCTTAGATCATTGATGCTTTGCTCCAGCTCATTGATTCTGCCTCCCATGTCATCGAGTGAAATCATCAAAGTCAAGGAAATTAAGGTCTAAACCAATGTTCATAAAAGATTCAGTGATTCGAGTTTCCTACAGAATCCAAACTTATATCACTGATCATGGAAGTAAAGGTGATTCGGTGCTAACAAGTTATGCATAATACCGCAACATAACAAGAGAGAGCTTAACATAGAACAATGTGGTGTTATCTACAGAATAGACATTTATACTGTCAAGAAATACTTTAATCTAATCTCGCAGCAGATAATTCTATCACTATCCGTCGATTTAATGGCAGAAATAAACTAATACTAGAGAGTAGAGATCATCATTTTCCAAATTATTCTAAAGCAAAAACAATAGATGAATGAATAAAAAGGATATTCTTTGTGATGATGGAATCTGACATTGTCTGAAACCTGCTTTGCTGAAACACACAGCAAATGAAACCAAACTTTAATCAGAATCTCTACCTATTGAAGCTGTGATTCCAAGAATTAAAGAAAGAGAGAATTAAAAGCCCACCATCTGCTGCAAGAGATTTTGGACCTGCATATGAAAAGAAAAAAAAAAATCAAAGGATTCAGTAACAAAACCAAGTGGTATTATTCTATGAAAATCAGATAGACGATGGGGAACAGGAACAGATTTACTCACAAAAGCAGTCATGTCAGCAGTGCTCTGCTTAGGATCCTCAGAATCATGCCCATCCTGTTACCATCAAATAAACAAACAAACATGTGTAAATATAACTAACACTCTCGACATTAGTGCTGGATCATCCATCAGATCTTTTATTCTCAATTACACAAATCCACAGAGGGAAGAAGGCAAATCAAATAAACGAATAAGCCTATTGTAAAACAATCAATCTCGTCCAGATTTCATCCCCTACGCTTAAGCCAATAACAAAAGTTTTGATGATAACAAATCTACAGAGACAGAAACACAATCGAACATTCCAATCAACAGATCTGACGAGCACGAGCCTAGGGTTCGTGAACGAAAACATATAAACACGATCGAGATCAAGCAACCAACGCGTACCATTGTTAGGGTTACTCGGACGACGGAGAACTGTGGAGAAGCGATGAGACGACGGAGATGAGATGAGAGATGTGTGTTTGTATTTGATTACTGATAAAAATGGAACAGTTTTTTTTTATATATTTAACCAAAACCTGCTGTATATTAAAATGTCCAAAACACCCCTCTACTTTATGAGTATCGTTATGATATTCAAATTTCAAATCTATACCGACATTTTGGTATTGAGTTCTGAAATCGGTTTAGCTCAACCGATTTCAAATCAAATCTCTATTGCGCTTTTTGTGCAGTGTATCCTATCTGACGTTGTTACAAATTTCTACAACATGAACAATCTAGATACCTTTTCGACCATAGACGCAAGTAAATACAAACATCTTGTGTGGGATTTTGGGTTTATTTTGAACATTTCAATCTGAAAAAGAGATATACGGAATATTGTAAAAGGTTTGGGGTTTATTTGTTATTTTATTTTATTTTTGTTTCAAATGATTTGCGGAATGTTTTGGTTTGCAAGAATCATCTCTCTCTTGGCTAACCATCTCCGCCGCAGCCATGGCTGCTTCCCGATACTCCGTCTTCACATCTCCTTCGACTTTTCTTCCTTCTTACTCCACCGGTAAAAAAGTCTCCTTCAAAGTTATCCGCTGCTCTTCTCCGGTCTCAATTCCATTCTCGTCGAAGTCATCATCAAAAAGGAAAAACTACCTGCGACCCAAAATCCTGAGAACCCTAGGTCCCCAGCCCCATGAAATCGAAACGCCGCAAAAAGTTCCTCCAAGAGAGAAGGACGATGATGTAGAAGAGCTTAGCTCGGTTGTTGCGTCGAACGAGATGAATGGTGTGTTAAGTAAGCTCTCTCCGAAGCTACTAGCCAAGTACGGGCTGTGTTTGGTCGGGATGTTCGCTTTTCAGACAGTTTGTGCTGTTTTGTTTCTGGGAAACTCTACGGAGAAAACAACGCCGGAAAGTTCAAGTCTTTCGTTGAATCTAAACGGGCAAAATGAGGGAAGAGATAGCGATGTGGTTTCGCTAGAGGATCTTGAGATGAATGAGAAGATTGCGGAGATTAGAATGATGGCACGAAAAGCTCGTAGAAGCGAGGAAAAGAGTGGTGGTGATAGAGAGGAGGATGAAAGAGTGAATCCTGGTGGAGGGGTTGAGATCGAGAAGGAGATAGAAGCAAGATTGTCTAACATTGAGACACGGTTGAATTTACAGAGAAAAGGTTTGGCGGGATTACGTGTAGAGCCGTTCGATGAGTCTAGAAATGATGACAAGAGTTTGATGTTTGAGAAGAAGTACAAGTTTAAAGCCGAGAAGCCCTCCAAGGGTAACGTTAAAGGCTTCGGTAGAAGTAAGGGAAGCAATGAGATAGGGCAAAATAGCAATGCTGGTGAATCACAAGATGCTGAAGAGGCAGGGCCTTCAGATTCCAGGATGGTTCCTGGTAGGTTTGCCAATATCTTGTGTTAATTCTCAATCAACATATGGTGTTGTTAGGAATAGATCTTGGAATATGAGACTAATAGACTGGAATGAACAGGTAGTTATTTGCGAAGTTGATAATGTGTTATAGTAATTGTATGAGATGGTTCTGTATCGTGCAATCCTCAGCTTATCTCAATACTTTTAGGTGCTGCTCAGGGGTCTGAGCAAAGGCTACCATCAAACCAAGTTATGAAGTCCAGCAATTCTGAAAACCGAGTGAGCAGGAAACCAAATACAGAAGCTGGTTCTGGATTCGGTAGGAGTGGCCAACATGTAGAATCCAGGAAAGGAAACCAAATAAAAAGAGTCAAGGAGAAACAAAATAGAACGTGGTGGCTTAAGCTTCCCTATGTGCTGGTAGGCTGTATATTATAGCATTGCTCTTGTCAGTTGTATATTAGGGCCACGAAGTATTACACTATCATGAGCCAGTCAGTACTTACTGTTTTCTCTTCTCTTCAGAGAATTCTTATGCGGAGTAATATCGACCAAGAAGTATCTGAGGGGTATTTTACTATGAGGATCGAATCTATGGAACCAACCAAGGGCCAAGTTTCACACATGGTTGCATTTGAGGATCAAAGTGATGCAATAAACTTCTCTTATCTGCTCGAATCAGTTTTTGAAGAATTGGATGATTTCAGCGCCAATGTAGTTCCCATATCAACCAAGGTAAATAAACTCATTCTCTCGCTAACAATCTTTTCTCTTAATGTCCATCTCTGTGAGGTTAACGCAATTTCAGAACAAGTGGACTAAAATGTTTTGTTATTGTTTTATTGTAGGATCTTTATAACGAAGTGAGTTCTGGTGACAAGAATGTGATTGTTGTGAAGAAGAGGCAGCTAACTCTGTATGCTGGACAACCATTTGAAGATGTTGAAAGAGCACTGCATACTCTGATCCAAGAACAATGATAGAAAGGCACGTTACTTTAGAAGCTAGAGCTGAATAATCTATGTGGATGACAGAGGAGGCAGTAACAACAATCAGCCAGGTCACAGAAGGATTTTTTTTTCGTGGATCAATGAGCCTATATAGAATGTTTCATGTATACGTTTGTCACTCGTTCTCTTTCGTATTAAAGGAATAATCATTCGATGAATGTTGGGCTTACAAAGTTACGATGAAGAAAGTCTTATAGATAAGATAACACATATGTCCTCACTAGAGAGACAGGGATGCTTCGGACAGGCTGAGAGTTCGGATGAGTTTAAAGTCGAAGTCCACAAGGACACATTTTCTCTTTGTTTTGCAATGAAAGGTACTTCCCACTTGTGCAACATTTTTTTGGTGGGACTAAGGAGTTAGTTTGTCAAGATTGGCTTTGTGGATGACTGAGTTATGGTCGGCTGAGGTATGGTCTGGATAATTAATACATCCTACTTTATTTAATTAGCTTAGGTCTGGTCAAATCATTAATAACAGTTGGGTATTATGTTTGGAGGTGTTAACCGGTTACAATAAAGTGTTTAATGTTTTGGTTGGTTTATTATATCGAAGCGTATTTCTGTATTATGTGGATGAGGATACATGTTTTTGACGAGGAAAACATTATTATATGTTGATATGGACAAAATTTGCATTCAAACTAATTAACTTTCAGACCATTTTCAAAGTAGACAAGAGAGTGACCATCTCCCAAAAGGAGAATGTAGTGGATATTGTTGTAAATATTTGTGATAGTAGAAGACATCTATATCGAAATGATGGTGTTGTACATGTAAGACACTTTGTTGTGGACCAAAAATAAATTATGGACAATTTTACCTTTAATGAACGTTTGTTGTGTGGATGAGTGATTTGTATATTGGATTCGTGGACAAAAATACATGAACGTGGATACGTGGACGGGTGATATGTGGATAGATGGTATGTGAGCATGCGATGTGTGGATCGAGTAATGTGGGGATGGTGTCTATGTGAGTTGGTGTTGTCTATGTTTGTTGGAAGAAAACAAAGACATGCCTCTTCGATAGAGTAGAACCAATGAGGTGATAGTAACACTGAATTTGTAGCAGCTGTGGATAGTGTTTATTAGAAAAATATGGATGAATAGGAAAGTTGTGGATATAAGAATTGTACATGTGTCCATATTTGTCATCATCGTAAGAGAAACAAAGGGTTTTATGGACAAAGTTTCAAATCTTACAAAATTTAGTGGATGAGATTTCATAGAGTAAAATTTGTGAATGTGTTTTCTTTTAATTTTGATATATATATATATATATATATATATATATTGATATTTTATAAATTTTAAAATTTTAATTTACTAGTAATTTTTTATGGATACAGAACATATTGATATTAGTTTTGTAGCGAAATCAAAAGGATTTATAAGCAAATTCAAGTATTTTAGAGATCAAATTGCGAATATCCAAAATTTTAAGGACCAAATGTGTAAAACATAAGAACTTGACCATTGTTTCGATTGCAGAGCAAAGCAACCGTATACCAACATCATTGCAATCAATTCCTTGAAGCTTTGGAAGTCAGCCTCGAATTCGTCGTCAAGATCGAAGAAACTCCAAAGCTTCTTCAAGCTCTTTGCATTCTTCTACAGATCCGACCAGAAAATTGTTAGTAACGCGGCGAGTCTTTAGCAAACTCCATCTTCTTCTTCTCCATTACCAATACTTTTTCAGCAAAAAAAACTAATTTCAGAAGGTACAATTTTGCTCCTTTCCTTTTCTTCCCACCATCTCCTCTTCGATCTCTCTTTGTGTCTTAGAAGATACAGCTCTAGCTCCTTTCCTCCTTTTCCCACCATCTCCTCCTCTTCGTTCTCCCCTTGTGTCGCCACTGCAACTCCCACAAATCTGTTAATCGTTCTTGGTCTTCTCACTATGTAATTAATACTCCTTGATATGTTTTGTCTCTCATCATCTTCTTCGTCTTCTTCATCTATGTAGTGATTACACGAACTGGGAGGCAGCCGTGTGAGAGGACGAGCTTAAATTGGAGCTAGGGCTATCTAACTTCACCATTTGAGAATAGAAAAGCTACATCGAGATTGGTCCCATGCTCTGCCGATCTATCAAGCAAAAATGAGATTTAAAGATCATGTCTTTGTTTATAAAAATTGAGACTTTCTTTGATGTTCTTGCTCGGTAAGTGTCTATGCGTGACCCAAGTCTTGGAGTTTCAAAAGGAGATGAGATTGATAGGAGAAATCAAAGTTTCTAATTAGAGGAAAAAAATCGAGTATTTAAGAGAAGGTAAAACAAAAGAGATTGTTTTTTTTGTGTGTAATGAAGAGATAGATCAAAATTGATGTTAGTCGGAGCTGAATTGTTGTGAAGATGATGTTGGTTGAAACCAGAGGAAGAGAGATAGAGAGAGAGAGAGAGAGAGAGAGAGGAGGATATTTTATTTGTTTATCGGTCTCTTTTCACAAAGTTTTATAAGTCATTAGAATGAGTTTTTTTCTTAAGTTCACAGATGAAGAGTATTTTAGATAATTAATAAAGAAAAAGTGTGTGTTTAGTGGAAGGTGGCTTTTTGTGTAATTGCAAAGTGATAATGCCATAATTTTTTGAGAAAATTCTATAAAAATACCCTAACTAAATTTCATTAAGTTTTTTAATATCCAAATTTTTTCGCTACCCGGTTTAATACCCCAAATAATTATTTTGCTCATTATAATATACAAACTTTTAAAAGTTTGCCTATTTTAATACCCGAAATTTATTTATTTATTTTAACTAAAAATATTAATAAGTTTCAAACAAAAATTTAAAAAATCTCTACAATCTAAGAGAAAATATAAAAAAAATCACATTTTATTTTTATATTAGGAAAGAAGGTAAATAAATTAGCTAGAAAATAAAGTTTTTAAAAAATAATTTTGAATGTAAAAAAATATATTTTTTCTATTTCATAAAACAAACTAAATTCAATATTTAAAAACTGAAAATTTTATTACAAAGTTTAAGATTAGAAAAAAAATTGTTTTTATTTTTTAAACTTACAACAAAATTAGAATTGTTTGTAACTTTTAGAGATTTTTTAAGTTTCATTTGAAATTTATTAGTATTTTAACTAAAATAAAAAAAGTTTGGGTATTAAAATGGGCAGACTTCTAAAAATTTGTATGCTATAATAAACAAAATAATTAGCTGAAATATTAAACCGGATAGCAAAACATTTTAGATATTAAAAAGCTTTATGAAATTTAGTTGATGTGTTCTTATAGAATTTTCCCAAATTTTCCTATATATACCCAAGTAAAAGAGTTTAAAATGCATTATGTCTAGTGCGGACGAAACTAAACTTAAAACCGATGAAATTATACGGATTTAATTAGGCGGTAGAAATTGGTTTCTCCGGTTTACTAATGAGTTACTTACCAAATGAGCCACATTTGTCTTTTTTATTACAAAGAAAGTCACTTTTTGCTGGAGGGTCACATTTTTGAGTGGGAAGAGTTTTTTATGACTTTTATACCCTTAATGAACCAAAGACAAGAATTTATTTGTTTTGTTGGTTTGGTTTGGTTTGAACAAAATATTTAGTTTGGTTAGCTCCATTTTTTATTAGGTCATTAGTTTGTCTCCTTTATAACATTAGAAACTGGTGTTTAGGTTGTGTCGTCGTTGGATTCTCGATAATGGCTCTGTGGATGTGCGTGGGGTGGACGGGTAGGTGTGGACGGGGTCTTCGTGGACGGGGGAGGGGTGGACGGGGAGGGATGAACGGGTTAAGTGTGGACGGGGTCTTTGTGGACATGGAAGGTATGGACAAATGATGAATGGAGGTTTGGATCGTGGACACGAGAGCTGTGAATGGAAGTCGTCTAGACTGGTGAATGGTAATGCTCTGCATCATATTGACTCCTTGGTGTCTTGAAGCACATGACAAACAAAAACTAGTATATTTGGTTTGAAGTAAATGTTGAGTCATCCACTCGAGAATCTATCGATGGCAAAAAACCTTGAGAGAAGGCGGTTGTCCGATGATCTCCTACAAGAGAAAACAATTGAGATTAGTCACAATAGTTGAGAACAAACATAAATCAAAACTTTCAGAGCCTCCAATGAGAGGGGTTTGAAAACAAAATCAGATCTGAAAAAAATTTGGAAAACAAAAAGGGGAAGCTTGATTTAATCACTTTGCAATTAAAAATAAGAAAAGAAAATAAAATCAGATACCAAAACCAGATATAAAACCAAAAAGAAACATAAAAGTTGGTTTGATTGGTGTTGCTGCAACCACAACGTTAGGGCTTCCATTTTCTTCTACATTTCCACCCGTCCACGAAAATTCTGTCCACACCTCGCTCGTTCACACCTTGCTTGTTCACACTTTCCCCCATCCACGAAGACTCCATCCACACAGATTCCAGTTATCGAACTCTTCTTCGTTGAAAACTGGATCGATCTCGAAAATAAAAGATCTGGGAAGAAATAAATGAAAATAGAAAAAGGGACATGTTTCTGATTTTGAGGTTGGTGAATCTCGGTGATATAAAATCGCATGGAAAGGAGCTCAAAGTTTCTGATTTGTGAAAATAGAGAACTTGAAAAAATTACTTTACAATAAAAGAGAATAAAAAGCAATAAAAATCAGATACTAAAACTAAAAGCAAACTAAAAAAGAAATATAAAGACTGATTTGATTGAATAGAGGGTAGAAAAGACTTTTTACCAAAAAAAAGAATGTCTGAATTGAAAAATGACCTTGGATGAAATATAGAAATCATAAAGTGACTTATAGGGTAAAAAAATCTTTACTAATAGCGACACCAGTTTATCTAATGACGTCGTTTAAGCTCTTCACTTATACGCCACACGCGACTTTTTGGTTGTGTGTATTATACAAAGCTCATCATTTCTTATTCCATGGCTCCGTTTGAAAATTGAATCCCCATACCAATTCATTTGGACTCTCGCTCGCTTATGGAACAGGAGTATCGGAACCCTAGATCGTCGGTGTCTCAGCACCACCAGCATCATCAAATGAGGACGACGGTTCCTCCACCGCCGTCTCCTCATCCTTCGCCTCCGGTTCCTTCACATGCAGAAAGTGATCAGAGTACATCGGAACTTCGTGCTCTCGATTGTAACCTCGCTTCCCTGTGCGATCATATTCAATCCGAAGGGTTCGGCTCTGGCTCCTTCTCCGATGTTGTTGTCAAGGCCATGGGGTCCACCTACCATCTCCACCGACTCATTCTTTCCCGTAGCTCCTACTTTAGGTTTATATCTTCTCTTTCTATTTTCAATCTGAATTTCCGGTTTACGAGTGAGATTGACTTGAATTTCCGGTTTACGAGTGAACTTGTGTCTTGTGATAAGTGAAGTAAAGAGGGGATAGGCCTTTCTTTTTGATATTCAGGTTTTGATTACATTTTTGCTAGGACCATGCTTCAAGGTCCGTGGAAAGAAGCAAGTTCTCCTGTTGTAAACTTACTGGTGGATGATACAAATGTTAATGGAGATGCAGTTTCTGTTGCTCTGGCTTATCTCTATGGCCATCATCCCAAGCTTGATGATGATAATGCCTTTCGCGTTTTGGCTGCAGCTTCCTTTCTGGACCTTCAGGTATTCTTCATGCTGACAATTTTTTTTTCTGACAGATTTGTAGATGTGTGTATTGGTGTTTCAGTTGATCTAAAGACTAGTGACTTTTTTTTTTTTGCTGCAGGATTTGTGTGCAATATGCACTGATTTTATTATTTCAGAGCTGAGGACTTCAAACTTCCTGGCATATCAGGTTTGAAAAATCTCAGTCTTTTATATTTTTCAGTCTCCGTGAATCTTGAATACATAGAGTTTCTCCCATTCGTGGCTTAGGTGTTCGCAGAGAGCCAAGACTATGGCATACATGGAGAACGTGTAAAGAATGCGTGTTGGGGTTATCTCTGTCAAAGTGGTGCTGTGGAACTTAGAGAGGTAAAAATATTTTCTATATTCTTTAGTATCAGATCTATGATTTTAATGTAGTTGGTGTTGGTCTTGTTTCTTTTGAGTATAGTAATTCCCTGTTCTGCCCATCTTGCTGCTAAAACGGCTGTCCTTAGAATTGACATGTTGTAACTGGGTCACCTTCTTCCATATTTATATAGTCATTCTATCTAGAAATGACATGATTCTAAATGTCAGCAGTGTTCAACCTATATTTTAGTTTGAATTAAGTATTTGAGTTTTACTAATTTGCTAATTATCAAAGCGTGTTTTATGATCAGATGCTGCCAAAACTCTCTGCACAGACTCTATGTGCATTGCTGACATCTGATGAACTATGGGTCCCTAGTGAAGAAAAACGGTATGATGTATTAGATTATGGTTTCTTACTGTATTTTCATTTATTAATTTTCCTAAAAGCCTGTGTCTATTTCCATGTCAAAAAGGTTTGAACTGGCATTGTACGCCTTCGTCGCAAATGGTGCTCATTCCAACTCTGAACATTCCAATCAGCATTCGTGTTTTGAGAGAGGGTCAAGCTTTCCTATGGATTCTATTGTGTCGAAGGGGAAAAATGTGGTGGATGAATTCTCCTTTAGGAGTTTGGACCGTAAGTTAGGTCGTTTGGATTTGGAAGATGGTCTAAGGGATGCTAGTGATGATGTGATTGTTCCACTCGCAGAAGGTGTTACTGATATCCAAAGCGGAGTTTTTGGTTCGAACCTCGTGTTTCAGCAATCTGCTAACTCAGACACAAGTTTTGATCGTACTTGCACCAGTGTTGTTGATAAGACAGAAGGTAGTGGGGTGGCAAATAAAGGACCTTCTGAAGAAGCAGATCACTTTAGTAATGATAGTTGGTTACCAGGCGCAGACTCTAGAAATTCTCCTGTCTCGGGTGTAGTAAATGACTGGAGAAACGGTGGTGCTTCTGCTCTTACATGGGGTGGACGAGTTGTGGGGACGAAGCAGGTCACAGGCTGTCTTAAAGGAAAATGGGGATTAACTGAGGAAGAATACAGTGCATTTGTGAATACTTTTGAAGGTGGTTCACTTTTGTATTGCAATATGTCTTTTGAAGTACTTCTGAACGCAAGAAAACAACTTGAAGAGTTGGGTTTTCCGTGTAAAGCTGTGAACGATGGCCTTTGGTTGCAGGTTATTTTTCCTTAAACTTTCTTGCTTTCTCATTTAGCCAGTCATAGAAATGTAGGAATGGTGGACATGCTCTAATGCATTTACACTGAATGCGGATTACGTTCTTTGAGTAAAAATTGGAGGCATTTATCATGAGCAGTCCTTGTAGTTTTAGATGTTTGCTTGCATAAATGCTTTAATATCTTTGTGTTTACTACTATCCAGATGCTTCTCAGTCAGAGGGTTCAGGAAGTTGCTGCCAACACATGCAAAAAGTGTTGCCTCATCAATAATGCATGCCCGTGTAAACAGGGATTTGGGTTTTCGCATGGTGCACCCTTGAACAATTATTATTGCCAAGACAATGTTCAAAATAATATGATGGGAGGCATTGAAACCATGTATGTGACGGAGTCTTCTCAAGCTGAAGAAAATGGCATCTTTAAGCCTGTCAGGATCAGTGTTAGAGGACAGCACATTGATGGACTTGCCGGCATTGGATGTGAAGCCACATTTGTACCACCACCTGCTTGGCCTCCTACACCTTTTGTGTACTCTCGTGTCCCCATTAACAGAAATGGTCAGCCACCTCTAGCTAGTGATGGTTCTGAGGGTAGAATAGGTCAAAGTGAAGAAATTTTAAAAGATGGCTTGACAGCTCTAGTTGGGCTGAGCCAAGGGACAAGCGGGGCTGGTAATTACACTCGTGGAGATCAAAATGAGGGAGGGCACAGCAGTGGAGCGTCAGAACCAAAGGAACATTCCATAGGGACTGAGCGGGAGAACGCGAGTTGTACCATATCACTTGATACTAGGACACCTTTGTGTCACTTTCCTCCTTTTCGTTTTGGGTAAGGTTTTCGATTTGTTTACTTGTAACCCTAACTCTCTTGCTCTGTTCTCTCTTAACTGTGGCTTTTTGCTCTGACCTGTTTTGGTAAATGGGTTATCTAAGCTGTGTCGTTTCCGTTGTCTGCAGAGTTGAGTTTGAGTATGTCCATAGACTAGCTAATGGTCATGTCGAGCATTCTCCTGAATTCTTCTATGCTGGTTCACTGTGGAAGGTATAACAAACTCATTACTCGGTCAACAAGCTTTCACTTTGGAGACATTCAATGATGAAAGATTTGGGTGGGATTGATGAGACGTTTTTCTTAAATACCATATCCAGATTAGCATTCAGGCGTTTAATGATGAAGACCCTCAAGGACGCCGAACTATTGGTAACCTGAATCAACTCAACAGCGAGATCATATGTTTTCCTTACATTAAATTGGTATGTTATAATACTTGATGATCCATTCGACAGGTTTGTTTCTTCACCGTCGTAAAGCCGAGATAGTGGACTCAGTAAGGAAGGTCAGTTTTCTTTTTTTCTTTGTTCCTCCTAAAGAGATGTACAAACCAAATCGTCCACTTTATTAGCTACTTCAGTAGTCATGTCTTCCAAAATTTACAATAGTATTTTTTTTCCTCATTCAGGTACATGTTTACATAGACCCCCGTGACAAAGTGACTGCACGTTACCAGGTATGTTTCTATGATCTATCTTCAAGTTCTCCTTGGTATCCATGTGAGGGATGGCAAACTCCTAATTGCTGTTTTGATGCATCTAATTTATTCTTTTCCTGTATTTCATACGTTTACATTGACACGAATATGAATTATTTTCTATAAAAACACACTACATATATTCTTGCAGCTGGTCTGCCCGTCGAAAAGAGAAGTGATGTTGTTTGGGGACTTCAAGCAGAGAGGAACTTTGTTGCCCAAAGCTCCCAAAGGTTGGGGATGGCGTACTGCACTGCCCTTTGATGAGCTCTCTGAACTTCTCCAGAATGGTGTTCTGAGAGTCGCGGCTGTGGTTCAGCTCGTCTAGAAAGCTCTTCAACTCAGATCATTACGTTCAACTCAGATCCTTGTGTGTAGAATATTTTCATTTTATAAGGGTGTGCAACAAAAAAAAAAATCCATATTTTGGAAGTTATAAGCACCCATTTAATTATTATATTTTACTTTCCAAAACCACGGGTGTGTATCTGAGTCAGAAACGAATGGAGGAAAATATCAAGATTCAGGATATAACTGATTGTGAATAAGTGTTTTTCTTTACTTGTATAACGTAACTATAGTAGTTGATGGAGTAGGATGATTCAGATTTTTCTTTTAATCAAGATCAAAAGAACAACGATATATTCTGGCTTCAAATGATGACCAAATCATTGAATGGAAAACGTGAGTTTTACTTCATTCTCCAAATTAGGTGTGGGCATATTATCCGTACCCGATACCTGAATATGAGGAAAAATCCGAACTGAAAGCTGAATCAAAGTTTAAAAATAAGAACGTACGGGTTGATGATTTAGTCAATTCGGATACTTGTAACTGATCGGATATATCCGATATACGAATCACAAACCGAACACACCCCAACTTATTTAATATCCTAATACACATTTATACTTTTCAATTCATTACTTTCTAAATCCTAGAGAATTTGTTAAGCTTTCCAAAATGCCTCATTTGGAAAACCAATCCTAGATGCACTGGAAACCAAAAGTTTATTTTCATCTACCTTCTACTTTTTCTTCATTGACATCTTAAAAAAGAAGGAAGAAGTCCAAGGTTTTTCTTTTCCTATCCTAAATCAAAATTATTCAATTTGTTAAGGTTATTTTTGTTTGATTTTAGTTTCCTAGTGGTAGTTAATTATATAAGGGTAGTTGTCAAGTCTTGTGTAACGCCCCGACCACCCACAGCTAATGGATCACCCACATCCGCTCTCTCGGCCCATGGGTCCCATCCTGTCTGACGACTGTGCGTTAATTTTTCCAAGGCTCAAAATCATTGTTTACTGACCCTGCAATCACCACCCGACCTTTTCCCATGTTTTGGCCTCACTCGCACGGTATCACGAATCACTTCCGATAGGTCACCCATCCTTTCACTACTCCTGCATAAACATGCTTAACTCTGGAGTTCTAAACGGATATGTGATGGAAAAGGTAAGTCAACTTTGGTGACATAGGTAGCCAAATCAATTCTCTTAAGCCTTTCCACATATCACAACTCGGGATGTTACAATTCACCCCCTCAAAGAATGCAACACCCTCGTTGCGCCCAACGACAGGTCTCAAGACGCCTCTCCGGTCAGAACCGAGATGGCTAACCATCTCTGATACCACTTGTAACTCCCCGACCACCCACGGCTAATGGGCCACCCACACCCTCTCTCTCGGCCCATGGGTCCCATCCTGTCCGACGGCCGTGCGTTAATTTTTCCAAGGCTCGAAATCATTGTTTACTGACCCTGCAATCACCACCCGACCTTTTCCCATGTTTTGGCTTCACTCGCACGGTATCGCGAACCACTTCCCGATAGGTCACCCATCCTTTCACTACTCCAGCATAAGCATGCTTAACTCTGGAGTTCTAAACGGATGTGTGATGGAAAAGGTAAGTCAACTTTGGTGACATAGGTAGCCAAATCAATTCTCTTAAGCCTTTCCACATATCACAACTCGGGATGTTACAATTCACCCCCTCAAAGAATGCAACGCCCTCGTTGCGTCCAACGACAGGTCTCAAGACGCCTCTCGGGTCAGAACCGAGATGGCTAACCAGCTCTTATACCACTTGTAACGCCCCGACCACCCACGGCTAATGGGCCACCCACACCCGCTCTCTCGGCCCATGGGTCCCATCCTGTCCGACGGCCGTCCATTAATTTTTCCAAGGCTCAAAATCATTGTTTACTGACCCTGCAATCACCACCCGACCTTTTCCCATGTTTTGGCCTCACTCGCACGGTATCGCGAATCACTTCCCGATAGGTCACCCATCCTTTCACTACTCCAGCATAAGCATGCTTAACTCTGGAGTTCTAAACGGATGTGTGATGGAAAAGGTAAGTCAACTTTGGTGACATAGGTAGCCAAATCAATTCTCTTAAGCCTTTCCACATATCACAACTCGGGATGTTATAATTCACCCCCTCAAAGAATGCAACGCCCTCGTTGCGCCCAACGACAGGTCTCAAGACGCTTCTCGAGTCAGAACCGAGATGGCTAACCAGCTCTGATACCACTTGTAACGCCCCGACCACCCATGGCTAATGGGCCACCCACACCCGCTCTCTCGGCCCATCTGTCCCATCCTGTCCGATGGCCGTGCGTTAATTTTTCCAAGGCTCGAAATCATTGTTTACTGACCCTGCAATCACCACCCGACCTTTTCCCATGTTTTGGTCTCACTCGCACGGTATCGCGAATCACTTCCCGATAGATCACCCATCCTTTCACTACTCCAGTATAAGCATGCTTAACTCTGGAGTTCTAAACGGATGTGTGATGGAAAAACTAAGTCAACTTTGGTGACATAGGTAGCCAAATCAATTCTCTTAAACCTTTCCACATATCACAACTCGGGATGTTACATCTTGTCTCATTTTACAGAGACAAAGACAAAGTTAGGTGATTATGTTATGGTCCTTAATTTTATTTGTCATTAGTTGATTTTTTTTTGATCAACACATGTTAGTTAATTTGTTGTCATATGATACTTGTTTTAGATAGAGACAAAGTTATGCACTTGATACAAAGTTAGATAGTTAGTTGTTTTGTTCTATATTTATGTTACTTGATTTTGTTCTATATTGTTGTAGAGACTGGGAAAACGTGTTGAATTCATTTTGATTTGGTTTTGGTTGCAGATGTTATCATCATCACCTTTTCAAGGCACTGTAAACGAAGATGCATATACTGTAGAAGAAACTCCAAAGTCTACTCGAAGAGGCAAACAAAAACAATCAACTGAAGATAATCAGGAACAAAGTAAAACAAAACGTGTACTCCCCACATAATCTGATGTATGGGCTCACTACCAAAGAAGTGAAGAGAACCGTAACAAATGCGCGTGCAACTACTATCTCAAGAGATTCTCTTGTCCAACAAAGTCTGGAACCACCAATTTGCGCAACCATCTTAACTGTTGCAAGCAATTCAAAGTATGGGAAAATGGTAAAAATCATACTAAAAACTAACAAAACTTTAGTAAAGAAGGTTTTTTGAAAAGTGCAAAAAATTCAGAAGATGTATTCAGATAAGCAACAAATGAAATCCTCGTAATTAGACAACTGCCACTCTCCTTCGTTGAAAGTGTAGCTTTTAAACACTTCTCTGATAAGGTAATTTTAATAATGTATCTTATAAAATTTCAAACACTCATTATCTAAATCTATGCTAATATATATGTCCTTTTGTGGGTAGACTAACCTCCATGATCCCCATTCAAGACATACAACTACTAGAAAGATAGCAAAGACGTATGTTAAGAGAAAAAACTGCTCTTAAGAAATTGTCTTAAGCTAACAAGCAAAGCAATTCCATCACTACAGACATATGGGTGTCTAAAGTAACAAGTAAATAATAGTTTTGGATTAGTTTTTTAAATTGTGTTTAATGATCTTTTTTATATATTGGTTTTTAGTAACTAAACCCCTCAACTAAAGATGAATTGTAAAATAAACCCTCAACTATAAATCCTACGAAATAAACTCTCAACTTTAGTTCCGTTAACGTATGTTACCCTCTGTCTAAAATACCGTCACGGAGGGTGATATATGTTAACGGTTTATAAGTTGAGGGTTTATAATACTGAAAACTTAGTTGAGGGGTTTTCTTACTATTCGAAAATAGTTGAAAGTTTTTATTACTAAAACACATTAAATGTTTTATAAGATTTATTATCATTTATGCATTGTTGAAAATTGATTTAAGACTTTAAAACTAATTTAAAAATATTTATACATTAATTTATTAATTTTATAACCAATTTATAAAGATTCATAAATATTTTAATATTTTTACAAATGATTATATTTTAGTATTCTTACAAATGATTAATAAGGCTTAGTGTCGATCCGAACATTGTTATGGGTTGGAAGCTAATTTTTTTTCTGGGCCTATAAATTAATAAAATTCATAGAACACAAGGGAATAAAAAACTGGTCATAGATTTTCATTAACAATGCAGAGGTGGTCAACTTGAATATATTTCTCTGGTTAATTTTTTATTCCTGTGTTTTCTATGATTTTTGTTAATCTATAGGTCCAACAAAATTTTTTAGCTCCAACCAATACAATGTTTGGACCGAAACTAACCTTTATTAATCATTTATGAAACTATTAAAAATATTTATTAATTTTTATAAATTGATTATAAAATTGATAAAATAATGTATAAACATTTATAAATTAGTTTTAAAGGCTTATAAATTAATTTTAAACAATGCATAAATGATAATAAACTTTTAAATCATTTAATGTGTTTAAGTGATAAAAACCTTCAACTATTTTTGAATCGTAAGAAAATCCCTCAATTAAGTTTTCAAGATTATAAACCCTCAACTTATAAACCGTTAACATATGTTACCCTCTGTGATGGTATTTTAGACGGAGGGTAACATACGTTAACATAACTAAAGTTGAGGGTTTATTTCGTAGAATTTTTAGTTGAGAGTTTGGTTTATGATTCATCTTTAGTTGAGGGGTTTAATTACTAAAAACCCTTTATATAACTAATATTTCATTTGTTTCTTACTTCGCGCAGGGGCTAGTTATATGGTGATAACAACTCACTACATAGATGCATATTGGCGGTTAAACAAACTGATCATTGGGTTCAAATATGTAACCGATCACAAAGGTAAGACTATTGCATATGTTCTCTTAGAATGCCTAGCTGAGTGGGGAATAGAAAAGGTGTTTTGTCTCACTGTGGACAACGCAACTGCGAACAACAATGCTTTGATATTTTTTGAAAATAGTTTCTCTCAAATATCTGATTAATCATTAGTTATGAAAGGAGAACTTCTGCATATGAGATATGTTGGTCACATTATTAATCTGATTGTGAAAGATGGCTTGGCTGACATAGATGGTAGTGTGATTGCAATCCGCAATGCGATCTCATATGTAAGATCTGGAACTAATAGACAAAGAGCATTTGAGCTTAAAGTAAATTATGGTAGGATCAAAAAGAAAGTCTGCCACTTGATGTTGTATCTAGACGGAATATAACGTACTTGTGTTGCAAAGAGCACTTATTTACAAAAATGCGTTTGATACAATGGGTTTTGAGGACAAACCCTACAATGATCATTTCATGGAGTTAGAAAAGGGAAAAAGGACTCGGACCTCCTATAAGTGATGATTGGCGTGATGTTGAAAGGTTAGAGAGATTTCTTATTATCTTTTGTAACTCAATCTTAGTAGTCTCAGCATCTACCACGCTTAATGCCCATAAGTGCTATGGTGAGATAGTGAACATAGAATATAATTTGAAATTTCTTTGTAACAACTACGATGTTGATTAAAAGTTAAGGCTAACGAGATGTTGATGAAGTTTGATAAGTATTGGGATGAGTTGAAGACCACTAAAAATATTTTAGTGGTGGCAAACGTCTTTGATCCTACCAAAAGATGAAGTTTACAAAGTTGTGCTTTGAGGATCTTTATGGGGAAGAAAGTATGGAGGCTAACGAGTTAAATAATTCAGTTCTTAGTCCTCTAGATGATTTGTTCAAGGAGTATAATGAAAGAAACGAGAAATAAGTTGAAGCAAATGTGCAATCATCTTAGTCTGCTCAGTCAAATCAGTCTACGTTGTCTTCACAATCTCAAGAACAGCCAATAGTAGACTTGCTTGATGATGAACTCGGTTACCATATGATTGAGAAAAGGTACAACACACTGTTAAAGGAGAGTGGAATGAGAGACATCAATGATATAGATGCTTACTTAAAGGCTGATGTTGAGACTTGAGATGCAACTGGCTTTGATGTTCTCTCTTGGTAGAAATTAAACCCTATTCTATCGCAAATAGCTTGTGATCTTTCTACCATGCAAGTATCCTCGGTTGCATCTGAAAGTGCATTCAACATGAGTGAGAGTTTAATAGACCCACATAGGATTTGTTTAACTCACTATATGATTGAGGTTCTCATGTGTACAGAACAATGAATGAAGCAAGATATCAGACTTGAATCAAAGGTGCTCACAAATGCTCAGATACTTGGAGATGTTGAGTACAAAGAAAAGATGGAGAGAAGTTTGTAACATTCTTATATATTGCTATGTTTTCTCGTTTAATGTTTGTTAAACACTAATTTTTGCATTAATTGAACAGAAAATGAACATATATCACAACCCCAAGAGGAATGAGATAATATGTATTCGCTTCAGGTAATAACATGTTTTTGTAATCTATAATACTTTTTGTTTTATTTTGTTAATCTTCTAACATCAGAAATTGTAACTTTTATTTTTGGTTTCATGGGAGGAGTGATAAGAAAATAGTTTTCAGATTCTTAATGAACTAAGACTATGCTTTTGTTCAAGTTTTGGTTTTAGAATCGCTTTGCTACTTTGAGATTGCATAATATGTTGCTTTATGATGCAGCCAAGGACATGTCTGATCCGGAAAGCAATTCACCAACATCAGGGGATGAGCTAGGCGATGGAGAGATAGGTGCTACTGATTCGGACAAAGAGAGGCTGAGCTCAAAGAAGGATGACTTGGAGGAGATTCTGAACAAATGGGAGCATTTCCATCGACAAAGTATGGCTAAGGAAGGAGATGGGCCTCTGGAAAGCAAGGTAGGCCTGAGTGAAATAGAAGATGGACTAGGGGAGGGACATTTGGCCCAAACAAAGTCCAATGACTTTGCAAATGACCCAACACCTGATCCACTAGTTTCCTCTGATGGGCCAACAACCAGATCAAAGACTAAAGCCCAAAGAAAAGCTTTGAGGAGCATGATCCAGCTCGTGCTAGCCAAGGAGGAGATAATCACGAATCTAGAAGGGAAGGAAGCAGATTGGATCACTCTCTTATCCGTAGAAGAAGATCTTGTGTGATCTACAACAAATCTTATGTAATCTAGGATTTCTTTGCTTGATTCAATTTTGTAAACCAACTGCAAGTAGGATTAGGATAAGATTCAGTTTTGTAAACCAAATGCAAGTAGGATTAGGATAAGATCTTAGGGTTTTCGTAGCTTAAGATTTCTATTTAAGCTTGTAGTCGGCTGAAAGCAAGGACAACAACACTTTTCAATAAAAAGCTTTAAGCCACAAACTCGTCTAAGTTCCTATCTTCTTTGTTCAGAGCCTGAGCATTGAGCCTCACCTAAAGGAAAGAGATTTCCAACGTGAAGCACTTCAAACACCAACGAGATAACTCGGTTTGAGGGAAACCATAACAACTTTAAGCCGATCCAAAGCTTGAAGCCAAGATCATCGTCCAACCAGAGTGCTAGTAGCCTCGGACAAACCATCATCCATCCCTTCTAGTGATCCAGGAGCAAAACGCCTAACCAAGGCCGTATCACTTTATTTCAGTTTGGATCCATGTTGCGTATGAAAAATGTTTAATTTTGGTTTGAATGTTTGGAAAAATTTCTAAGTGTAGCCATTTCGGTTAGTTTGGGTACATCCGAAATAAACCGATCCCGAAACGAATATATCCGAACCCAACCCGAAATATAAAAATATCTCAATGGGTTTTCAAACTGAGTGAGAGAGAGAGAGAGATCTTTAACTTGTATTGTTAGCTAACTTTTCAGGATACCATGGTGGAAGAAAGGGACCAAGAAGCTGGAGATCTACCAGCCATTCCCACGGTTAACCTTAATCAACTTCAGCTGGAAGCTGTTATTGCTAGTATAACTAGAAATATCCGAGGGCGTGCTGAACAAATCTATGCTAACATCTTACCCCAACCTGAAGCTAATGTGAATGCAGGTAGAGCAGAAGGAGCAATAAGAGTTGCAGCTAGAGGGCCTATCCGAGCCAGGAGAGGGCCATGGATTGATGAGGAGGTCGAACAAGCCGAGTACTCGGATGGTAGTGATGCTGGATCACATGCTGGCCGACACAACCGACCTCATAACCGAAGGCCTCAAGCTGGGGACAACCTGAGAAGCCTGAAACTCCGGATTCCACCTTTCCATGGAAATAATGATCATGATGCTTACTTGGAATGGGAAAAGAAGCTAGAGCTAGTGTTCAACTGTCAACACTACACGGAGTAGAAGAAGGTTCGTTTGGCAGCCATTGAGTTTTGTGGCTATGCTATCAACTGGTGGGAGCAGTTGGCTTCAAACCGAAGGCGCAATGGAGAGCCACAAATCACTTCCTGGTTTGAGATGAAGACAATCATGAGAAGGAGATTCGTACCAAGTCACTATGGGCGAGATCTACATCAAAAACTAAGGAGGTTAACCCAAGGAACCAAAGGGGTAGAAGACTACTACCAAGAGATGGAGACTCTCATGATGAAAGCAGAGATTGATGAGGACATGGAAGCTACCATGGCACACTTTCAAGGAGGTATAAACAGAGAACTACAAGATCGGCTGGAGATGCAAGAGTATGCTCGCATGGATGAGTTGCTACACAAAGCCATTTTGATAGAGCAACAGCTTAAGAGAAAAAGCTACACTCGAAATCAATATGGTTCCCTAACCAAGCCGTCTTACTCCAAGGATGACAAGTTTTCTAGACCAAAGGAAAATGCACAACAACCTGGAGCAGCTTAACTTGACAAAGGGAAAGGACCAGCAACTCCTACTCGGTCCAGGAATGTCAAATGATTCAAGTGTCAAGGCTATGGACACTATGCTAATGAGTGTACTAGCAAGAAAGTCATGATCATCCTAGACAATGGAGATGTTGTCTCTGAGGACGAGAAAGATGAAGAGGAATCAGAAGAGGATGAATCAGTGGAGTATCCAGCTCAAGGGGAGATCTTGGTCACAAGGGGTGCCTTACAAACTCAACCCAAAGCAGTAGACCTAGAGCAAAGGGAAAAATTGTTCCACACACGTTGTCTTGTTCATAACCGAGTGTGCAGCCTCATCATCGATGGAGGAAGTTGCACGAATGTGGCAAGTGAGACCTTAGTCAAGAAGCTGAACCTCAAGGTCCAAGACCACCCAAAGCCATACACTCTCTAGTGGCTTAATGAGGATGGTGATATGCGAGTCATGAAGCAAATCAAAGTACCAATTACTATTGGGAAATACCAGGATGAGGTTGTGTGTGATGTCCTACCCGTGGATGCTAGTCACATCTTACTGGGACGACCATTGAAATTTGACAAGAGAGCCGTCCATGATGGCTTTGCCAATCGGCATTCCTTTACACATGGAGAGAAGCAGATCACATTGGTACCTCTATCCCCAACCGAGGTACACCAAGATCAGCTTCAACTCAAGAAAAGGAGAGAAGAGGACCGTGCCAAAACTCAGGTAAAGAATTCTCTTGTCCTTATGGCTATTTCAGGTGACCTTAAGAAAGATTTTTTTGGTCAACAATCAATGATCCTAGTGATCTACTACTGGCTTCTTCCACTAACCTTGATCTGGTTATTCCGAGAGCTATTGAGTTACTTTTGCAGGAGTTCCAAAGTGTGTTTCCTGAGGATAATCCCATAGGTTTTCCACCTATCAGGGGGATTGAGCATCAGATTGATTTCGTGCCAAGAGCCACACTTCCCAATCGACCAGCTTACATGACCAATCCTGTAGAGACCAAGGAACTTCAGAAGCAGGTAAATGATCTCTTAGAGAAGGGACATATTCGAGAGAGTATGAGCCCTTGTGCTGTCCCTGTCCTACTAGTACCCAAAAAGGATGGTAGCTGGAGGATGTGTGTAGATTGTAGGGCAATCAACAACATCACCATTAAGTATATGCATCCTATCCCATGATTAGATGACATGCTTGATGAGCTACATGGTTCATGTGTGTTCTCTAAAATAGATTTGAAAAGTGGGTACCATCATATTAGGATGAAAGAGGGAGATGAGTGGAAAATTGCCTTTAAAACAAAACTAGGATTGTATGAGTGGCTGGTAATGTCTTTTAGATTAACCAATGCTCCTAGTACGTTTATGAGGTTGATGAACCATGTTCTTAGGGCATACATAGGAAGATTTGTGGTCGTGTACTTTGATGACATACTAGTGTATAGCAAGACCATGACAAAACATGTAGAACACTTGAGAAAGGTCCTAGAAGTACTTAGGAAGGAAACATTGTTTGCTAACCACAAAAAGTGTTCATCTGGAACGGATAGCATTGTCTTCTTAGGCTTTGTTGTTTCAGCACAAGGTGTACATGTTGATGAGGAGAAGGTCAAGGCCATTCGAGACTGGCCAACCTTTAAAACCATTGGAGAGGTCAGAAGCTTTCATGGGCTTGCTGGTTTCTACCGACGGTTTGTGAAGGATTTTAGCTCTATAGCTGCCCCTTTTGACTAAGGTAATCAAAAATAGTGTGGGATTCACCTGGGGGCCGGAGCAAGAACAAGCATTCCAAGTGCTTAAAGGTAAGTTGTCTAATTCCCCATTGTGGATGCTTCCTGACTTTCTTAAAACATTTGAGATCGAATGTGATGCATCTGGAGTTGGAGTTGGAGCTGTTTTGATGCAGGAGAAAAGGCCCATTGCCTATTTCAGTGAGAAATTAGGAGGAGCAACCTTGAACTATCCCACATACGACAAGGAGCTCTATGCACTGGTAAGGTCACTTCAAACTTGGCAGCACTACCTTTGGCCAAAGTAGTTTGTGATCCATACTGATCACCAGTCCCTTAGACATCTAAAGGGACAAAAAAGCTGAACAAATGACATGCAAGGTGGGTTGAATTCATTGAGACCTTTTCCTATGTCATCCAATACAAGCAAGGTAAGGAGAATGTGGTTGATGATGCACTCTCCAGAAGGTATGCTTTACTTTTTTATCTGGAAACTAAGCTATTGGGGTTTGAACACTTGAAGTATTGTTATGAAAATGACCATGACTTTCAAGTGAAATACAAAGAGACTGAGAAACATTCTAGTGGTAGGTTCTATCAAGTTAAAGAATTTTTATTCTTTGATAACCGCTTGTGTGTTCCTTGTTCATCTTTGAGAGAGATGTATGTCAGGGAAGCTCATGGAGGTGGCTTAATGGGACATTTTGGTGTGGCTAAGACACTAAGCACACTACAGGAACACTTCCATTGGCCAAACATGAAGAAGGACGTGGAAAAGATTTGTTCCAGGTGTGTCGTGTGCAAACAAGCTAAGTCCACAGTCCAGCCTACATGTTTGTATACCCCACTTCCCATACCAAACCATCCGTGGATAGATGTCTCTATGGTCTTTGTCTAAGGATTTCCTAGGACCAGAAAAGGACGAGATAGCATCTTTGTGGTGGTAGATAGGTTTTCCAAAATGGCTCACTTCATTCCATGCCATAAGACTGATGATGCATCCTTGATAGTTGATCTCTTCTTTAGGGATGTTGTTAGGTTGCATGGCATGCCTAAGACAATAGTTTCTGATAGAGATTCTAAGTTCCTTAGTCATTTCTGGAAGACATTATGGAGTAAACTAGGGACTAAGCTGTTGTTTTCCACCACTTGTCATCCCCAAACTGATGGGCAGACTGAGGTAGTTAACAGGAGTTGTCCACTCTTTTGCGTGCTATAATCAAAAAGAACATAAGAACTTGGGAGGACTGCTTGCCTCATGTTGAATTTGCTTACAATAGGTCAATGCACTCGGAAACAAAGCAGTCTCCTTTCATGGTTGTTTATGGCTTTAATCCTTTGTCACCTCTTGATTTTATGTCACTGCCTTTAAAAGAGCAATCTAACCTTGATGGCACCACAAAGGCCGAGTTTGTTAAGACTTTGCATGAGCAGGTGAGAAGAAATTTGAGGAGAGAACCAAAGTGTATACTAGAAAGGCCAACAAGGGCATGCGTGAGGTGATCTTTGAACCAGGAGATATGGTTTGGATTCACCTAAGGAAAGAAAAGTTTCCAGCTGAAAGGAAATCTAAAATAATGCCAAGGAAGGATGGACCATTCGAAGTTCTTAAGAAGCTTAACAACAATGCTTACCAACTTAACCTCCAAGGTAAGTATTCTATTAGCTCAACGTTCAATGTGTCTGACTTGAGTCCTTTTGTTTTTAGATGATTCGGATTTGAGGTCAAATCCTTTCAAAGGAGGAGGGAATGATGCAGCCAAGGACATGTCTGATCCGGAAAGCAATGCACCAACATCAGGGGATGAGCTAGGCGATGGAGAAATAGGTGCTACTGATTCGGCCAAAGAGAGGCTGAGCTCAAAGGAGGATGACTTGGAGGAGATTCTGAACAAATGGGAGCATTTCCATCGACAAAGTATGGCTAAGGAAGGAGATGGGCCTCTGGAAAGCAAGGTGGGCTTGAGTGAAATAGAAGATGGACTAGGGGAGGGACATTCGGCCCAAACAAAGTCCAATGACTTAGCAAACGACCCAACACCTGATCCACTAGTTTTCTCTGATGGGCCAACAACCAGATCAAAGAATAAAGCCCAAAGAGAAGCTTTGAGGAGCATGATCCAGATCATGCTAGCCAAGGAGGAGATAATCACGAATCTAGAAGGGAAGGAAGCAGATTGGATCACTCTCTTATCCATAGAAGAAGATCTTGTGTGATCTACCACAAATCTTATGTAATCTAGGATTTCTTTGCTTGATTCGATTTTGTAAACCAACTGCAAGTAGGATTAGGATAAGATTCGATTTTGTAAACCAACTGCAAGTAGGATTAGGATAAGATCTTAGGGTTTTTGTAGCTTAGGATTTCTATTTAAGCTTGTAGCCGGTTGAAAGCAAGGAGAACAACACTTTTCAATAAAAAGCTTTAAGCCACAAACTCGTCTAAGTTCCTATCTTCTTTGTTCAGAGCATGAGCATTGAGCCTCACCTAAAGGAAAGAGATTTCAACCATGAAGCACTTAAAACACCAACGAGATCAACTCGGTTTGAGGGAAGCCATAGCAACTTTAAGCCGATCCAAAGCTTGAAACCAAGATCATCGTCCAACCAAAGTGCTAGTAGCCTCGTACAAACCATCATCCATCCCTTCAAGTGATCCAGGAGCAAAACGCCTAACCAAGGCCGTATCACTTTATTTCAGTTTGGATCCATGTTGCATATGAAAAATGTTTAATTTTGGTTTGAATGTTTGGAAAAAATTTCTAAGTATAGCCATTTCGATTAGTTTGGGTACATTCGAAATAAACCGATCCTGAAACGAATATATCCGAACCCGACCCGAAATATAAAAATATTTCAATGGGTGCTAGACACCTATACCGAAATACTCTAAAATCCGGATCACCGGATCCGAACGGGTATCCGAACACCCAGACCTACTCCAAATATTACACTATTTATTAGAATTTTTTTTATGTGATTCCTTCTCATTCCTTTATTTGTTATCTCCTTGTCATTCCCTATTTTGAAGAAATTATAGAACAAACCCATTTTTTAACAAATTTGAGAATAACAATATTTTTTTTCTAGTTTTTTTTAGCTGAAGCTAATTGATGAAACCGACTGATTGCTTAGAGTGGCATATCAGTTCTGAAACTGACTCAGATATCTGACGATGGCCTATCCACTCTTGGTTCTCTGAAACATTCTTTCTCTTTAGGCTTCTTGTCCAAATTAAGTGTAACTTATTTCAGTCTTGTGAGAGGTACCTCAGATGATAATAAATAAGTTTGTCTGAATAAGTTACAATTTCAGAATCTTGTGTCTTACCTTAGTGGACCGTAAACTCTTAGGATAATTGTTTAGGCAATTGCTTGGAACTCTGATTATTGTTGTGAAAGGATTCTTTATTCATATCATAAGAATGTGTTTATACAGGAATACACAAGTATAAGTAAAATGGAAAAGATACATAAGTATAAACCGCCTAGGTTATGTGGGCCGGCGATGGGTAAACCATGAACCTCCATGGGCCGTCCGCGGTACATAGATAAGTGGGCTTGGTTATGAGTGATCCACATAGTGATTTCATAACACTCCCCCTTGGATGCCATAACCATAACGGGCTTGTACCATGCTTAATGTTGCCTCATTAAAACCTCTTCATGGAAAACCAAAACCCAATGGGAAAAATGGAAACCACAAACAGGAAAAAGAGTACAACACATGGACTCCCCCTGATTTGGACATCATAGAAGGTCTTTGAGCCGTCGCATGCCAATCTGGTGTGTGAGCTTCCTCAAGGTCGATGTAGGTAGTGACTTGGTGAAAAGATCTCCTGAGTTGTCGCTTGAATGAACTTGGACCACCTTTGCTTCTCCAGCCTTCTGTAATTCGTGTGTGAAGAAGAACTTGGGCAAGATGTGTTTGGTCCGATCTCCCTTGATGTAACCTTCTTTGATTTGGGCGATGCAGGCTGCATTATCTTCATATAGGACTGTTGCCGGGTCAGGACCATCGGCTAAACCACTGTCCACTCGTATATGGTTGATCATCGACCTCAACCATACTAACTCTCGACTCGCCTCATGTATTGCTAAGATATCCGAATGGTTTGATGAGGTTGCAGCAATGGTCTGCTTCATAGAACGCCAAGAAATGGCCGTACCACCATATATAAAGACATAGCCGGTTTGGGATCTAGCACAATGTGGGTCGGACATGTAACCTGCATCAGCAAAACCAACTAAACATTCTTTGTTCTGGTTAGTATAAAACAAACCAAGGTCTTTTGTTCCTTGCAAATATCGCAGGACATGTTTTACACCATTCCAATGTCTTTGGGTCGGACAAGAACTGAATCTAGACAATAAGTTCACAGCAAAACAAATGTCCGGTCTAGTGTGGCTAGACAAATACATTAATGCCCCAATGGCACTTAGGTAAGGCACTTCCGGATCAAGGACTTCTTCATTGTCCATCTTAGGTCGGAATGGGTCGGTTCCAGGACTAAGGGATCTCACGACCATAGGACTGGTCAATGGGTGCGATCCGTCCATGTTGAACCTCTTGAGTACTTTTTCTGTGTATGCCTCTTGGTGCACAAGGATTCCATCTTTTATGTACTCAAGTTGTAATCCCAAACAGAACTTAGTCTTTCCTAAGTCTTTCATCTCAAACTCTCTTTTGAGGTATTCAACTGTTTGGGTAATCTCTCCAGAGGTTCCAATAATATTCAGGTCGTCCACATAGACTGCTATTATCACGCAGCCATGGTTATCGAATTTCTTTATGAAGATACAAGGGCTGATCGGATCATTCTTATAGCCTTCTTTTACTAAGTATTCACTTAGCCTATTGTACCACATTCGACTGGATTGCTTTAATCCATACAAGGATTTATTCAGCGTAATGCAATGCTGATCTCGAGATCCTTTCTTGTCGTTGAGCTCAATGCCCTCTGGGACTTTCATATAGATTTTATTATCCAGTGCTCCATAAAGGTATGCAGTTACTACATCCATCAGACGCAGATCCAAAATTTCTTTTATAGCCAGACTGATCAAGAATCTGAATGTAGTTGCATCCACCACAGGGGAATATGTTTCCTCATAATCTATTCCAGGTCTTTGCGAGAATCCTTGTGCTACAAGCCTTGCTTTGTATCTCACAACTTCTCCTTTTTCATTTCTCTTTCTTACAAAGACCCATTTGTGCCCCACTGGTTTAACATCATAAGGCGTGACCACTATTGGTCCGAATACATTTCTCTTCTTTAAAGAGTTTAACTCCACATTAATGGCGTCTTTCCATTTGATCCAATCAGATCGTTGAGTGCACTCTAAGATTGATGTGGGTTCATGATCCTCGTCCATTAACTCAAGTGCTACTTTGTATGCAAATATATCGTCGACGTCGATATTCTTTCTGTTCCATTGTGTTCCAGACAATATATAGTTTATTGAGATCTCATGATTATTAGGATCATCAGTACCCTTAGAATTGGCATCCCAATCATTTTTTGGTACGAACGGGTCGACCGTGGTACGCTGGTCGAGCATGGTCGGATCGGTTTGGTACGAGGTTCGGTCATGTATGACCGTGGTACGTCCTGGTACGTCCGTGGTACGTCCTGGTACGTCCGTGGTACAGTCTTTCATGACCGTGGTACGTGTACGTCCTGGTACGTCCTGGGTATGTCCTGGTACATCAACGGTACGTGTACAATCTGGTACATCTGCGGTACAGTCTGGTACGTCTGCGGTACATGTACTGTCTGGTACTTCCGCGGTACAGTTTGGTACACACACGGTACGTCCTGGTATGACCGTTTTTCGGCCTGGTACGTCTGTGGTACGTCCTGGATCATTTTCGACCATATCCAAGTCTGGAATCATATTTTCATATTCTTTTCTATTCTTAGCACCATTCTTTTGTTTTCGAGGAGTTTTATCCTTGGAACCAATTGGTCTACCACGTTTCAAACGTTGTCTAGACTCAGTAGCAACTTGGTTTTGTCCTTCTTGGACTTCTACTCTTATTGGTGCATTACAAGCTGGGATATGTGATCTTGTCACTCTATTTGGGTCAGCAAATGAATCTGGCAATTGATTGGCTAGCATTTGTAAATGGACAATCTTTTGGACTTCTAAGTCACAATCTTTGGTCCGAGGATCTTGCCAAGATTCTGATGGTCTATGCCATTCGATTTCTTTGATTTCTCTAACCAGCTTGATATTCTCTTCCCCCAAGGTCGGATATTTGGACTCATCAAAATGGCAGTCCATGTATCTGGCCTTGAATAGATCACCAGTAGTAGGCTCTAGATACTTTATAATTGAGGGAGAGTCATATCCAACATAAATTCCCATCCTCCTTTGAGGTCCCATTTTGGTTCTCTGTGGTGGAGCTAATGGTACAAGAACGGCACAACCAAATGTTTTAATATGGGATATATCTGGCTCGTGACCCGTAATGAGTTGGGATGGTGAATATTTATGTTCACTAGATGGCCTGATGCGAATTAATTCAGCTTCATGTAAGACTGCATGGCCCTAAGCTGATACAGGAAGTCGAGACCTCATAAGTAATGGTCGAGCTATCAACTGTATTCTTTTGATAAACGATTCAGCCAGTCCATTTTGTGTATGGACATGTGCCACGGGATGTTCTACACTAACCCTCATGGACATACAGAAGTCGTTGAAAGCTTGGGATGTAAATTCACCAGCATTGTCTAGACGTATAGACTTTAAAGGAAAGTCTGGAAAGTGTGCTCTCAGTCTTATGAGCTGGGCAAGTAGCCTGGCAAATGCCATATTTCGTGTGGATAGTAGGCAGACATGGGACCATCTCGTGGATGCATCAATAAGCACCATAAAATATCTAAAAGTCCCACAAGGTGGGTATATTGGTCCACATATGTCTCCTTGGATCCTTTCCAGAAAATTTATCATTTCCTTATTCACCTTGGTCGGTGATGGCCTTACTATGAGTTTCCCTTGTGAACATGCTTCACATGTGAGATTATTTGGGATAACTCTTTTCAATGTGTGCCCTTTGGAGTTCATTATCAATTTTCGCATCATGTTTGAACCAGGGTGGCCGAGCCTATTATGCCATAAAGTGGTTATCTCGCAGGTATTAACCTCTGCCATGCTGGTCTTTGTAAGATATAGACCAGTCGAGATTGCAGGTATGGTTTCTAGGACCTTTTTAATGCCTTGGGTGATCTGAGTAATATGTAAGAACTCTTTTGTTCCTTCACCCATGATTTCAATGTGAAAACCATTCAATCTTATATATTTAAAGCTCAATAAGGATCTCTTAGAGATGGGTGAGTATAAAGCATTAGGTATCTCTAGAAGGGTGCCTTTAGGCAACACCAGATTAGCTTGGCCGTGGCCTTCAATGAGGCTAGCCGTGCCTGCAATAGTGTGTATATTGGCGTTTTGTTTAAAGAGATTGATGAAATATCTCTTATCTCTAAGTATCGTGTGGCTTGATCCACTATCCACCACAAGTGTATCCATTCTATTCAAGAAATGATTTAGACTCAGAGATATAAAATAGGCTTGCATATAATAATAAGTTCAAAACACCAAATCAAAACATCAAAACAAGAATCCAAAACAATAATGAAGTCATACAACAATAGAGTAAAGCAAACAATATGATATGATGTCGAGATCTAGATCTTTATTTCAAGAAATCTGATGTTTCAAAATCCATTAGATCATCCTTTTCATGGTTAAAATCACCATGTTCGTCCTCGACCATATGGGCTTCCGGGTGCTTCCCCTTTTGGCTTTGTTCGTAAAGGTCACAAAGGTGTTTAGGGGTTTGGCAAGTCTTGGCCCAGTGGTTATCCATGCCGCATCTAAGGCAGACGGTTCTGATCGAGTGGGGTGGTTTAGATATACCACCTCGTCCTCGCCCTCGACCATTACCGTTCCTAGGTCTGTGGTCGAAACCACGATTGCTCATGGGTCGACCAGACGTATTCCATCGGTTACCCGAGGAGTGATGACCAGAAGGTTGATTACCCGAGGGTTTCCCACGATGACCATGTCCTCTCCGACCACGGTTTCTACCATGTCGTTTATTGCCTTGGACATGGTTGCTTTCTTTCTTATCTCCAACGGCCTTATTGGCTTCAGGTAATGGAGTAGAACCGGGAGGTCTCATCTCACTATTTCTCATTAGCAACTCATTGTTTGTCTCGACCAATAATAAGCTGGAGATCAAATCAGCATAGGTGGTGAAACCTTTTTCTCGGTATTGTTGCTGTAATAACACATTGCTTGCATGGAATGTGGAGAAGGTCTTTTCTAATAGATCGTTCTCAGATACAGCTTCACCACATAGTCTTAATTTAGAGACTATCTTAAAGAGTGCTGAGTTATACTCGTCCACAGACCTAAAGTCTTGGATCCTGAGGTTTCTCCACTCGTATGTGGCCTTTGGCAATAGCACGGTCCTTTGATGATCATATCTCGACTTAAGTGCTCGCCAAAGGTCCATAGGGTCCTCAATGGTAAGGTATTGGTCTTTAAGACCTTCAGAGAGATGATGGCGGATGATCTGGATCACTTTGTATTTGTTTCTTTCATTCTCTTGATTTTTATCAAGGATGCAATCACCGAGTCCTTTAGACTTCAGGTTGATCTTTGTATCAAGCGCCCACTGCAAGTAATTATCTCCTGAGAGATGCAGGGCAGCATAGTCTAGATTGCATATGTTCGACATCTGAAAATCATAAGTAACTCATCTTAGGATTCAACAATCAAGCAAGCAAATAGGATGATCAATCAAGCAATATATGTGATCAAACAAGTATTCATATGCGGCTAAGAAGAATGACAATGATCAACTTAACAAATTAGACATTCGGGGTTAAGGTTTCAAGGCCTTAAAGTCGGTTTGTGGTAGAGAAATTGTGGTCGGATCGACCAGACCGAGGTCGGGTGGTCGGTTCGACCATGACCATGCATATGAATCAAAAATGGAAATATTGCCTAATGATCAAAATGGAAACTTTCCTAAAATTTCAATCAATCCATATTTTAGGGTTTAGCCTTTATAATTTCCAATTTCAAGTTTATGGGTGTATATACAATCAATCTATCACCCTAACATTCATGAAAGTCAAAAATGGAAACTTTCAAAAATGGAAATTTTCAAAAAAATGGAAAATTTGAAAAAAATGGAAATTTTGAAAAATGGAAATATTGAATAAGGAAACTTTAGGAATGAAAAATTTCAAAAATGGAAACTTTTAAAAAATGGAAATTTTCCTAAATTCTCATATCATCCAAATTTTAAGTCTTATAGCTTTTAGAGAATTTCCAATTTCGAGATTTATGGTTTACAATCAATCTATCAACCTAAACTCTCAAACAAACAATATGGAAATAATCCAAAAAGGAAAATTTCTTAAAGCCTCATATTTTCCAAATTTTAGGTCTTATGTCTTTAGGGAACTTTCCAAATTCGAGATTAGGTTTTCCTTTTTATTTCTATCAACCTAAACTCACAATCAAACAAAATTGGAAACATTCCAAAACACAAAACTCGCCAATGCAACAAGCTAACCGGAAAAAGGAAAATATGGTCTAGGGTTCATGCATGATTACGGCTAGGGTTTCCAACGAGCAAGGGGAAACAATTTTCTAGCAACCTAACATGGTATGGACGAATCAAAGTATAGGGTTTTCAAGGTCCCTTGATCGACAATATGGTTAGGTTTCAATGCATAAACAAAACATCAATCATGTAAAGAACAAAATCGATTTTAAACAAGTTGTAATTAGGGTTTCAAGGCCCTTAGATGATCCGGATTCAAGTATGGACTGATATCAAACGAATCAAGCAACATATAACATCATAGATTGTTCTAATAAGCAATTGATTGATCAAGTTCTAGGATTTTAAACTCATGTATAAACCGATTGCAACTAGGTTAAACTAGGGTTCATATACTTTCAAGCAATCCGATTTATATCTTTAGAGTTTTGATTTTCTTTACCTTAGAACATCTTTGGATCTGACTGGACCACCTTAGAGAGGGATTTGGAGTTGTTCCTCACGAGCAACAAGTCGCCTAGGAACTGCTACACGCCTCACGGGTCGCCGGTTTGTCTCGGACCTTCTTAGAACCTCACGAATGGACTCCTTAGGGTTCTTCTTCTTAGAACTAGGGTCTCCGGTTGGTAACTAGAGGTTTAGAGCTTTCTATCTATGGGTTTGATCTCGCCAAAGGATGAGAAAGTAGAAGGGAGGCGCCGGGAACAAGGTTTAGGGTTCTTGGTCGAAATTTCCTTTTTTAGAGAGAGACTAGGGTTTGCGAAAAGCTTTAGGGTTTCTTAGAGACTACTCGTGCTGATAACGTGTTGTGAAAGGATGCTTTATTCATATCATAAGGATGTGTTTATATAGGAATACACAAGCATAAGTAAAATGGAAAAGATACATAAGTATAAACCGCCTAGGTTATGTGGGCCGGCGATGGGTGAACCATGAACCTCCATGGGCCGTCCGCGGTACATAGATAAGTGGACTTGGTTATGAGTTATCCACATAGTGATTTAATAACAATTATCTCTTTATTTGAATAATTCATTAACTAAAGGTAAGGCCTTTTTTGAAACTCCTGAAGACATGTTTGGAGTAATTGATGACCTGAATTGGATTCTGGTTTGGATGAAAATGTTATGAACGTTTCTTATGAAAACATAATTCATTTCTCATTTCAGCTCTAGAGGTTCATTATTATCTTTCAAAACAACCATAGTCCTTCTAAATATCCACAGATTTATTAATTACCTTTCCATACAATTGATTTATGACTACAAGGTTAGTTTATTTGTTACTTTTAAACAATGCTAATTAAGTTCAGGATACTTACAAATAAAATAACTTTTCCTGCTTGTAATATTTATTTCACATTCGCGTATATATACAAACAAGGACCTTGATTCAAGGTGATCTACTGATTAGCAAATCCTGCCGGGTACGCAACGGAGAGGACCGGCCGAGGCAGTAAGAGAAGGGACGTGAGCCCCCGGGGCCACTGGAAAGGCTTCATCACGTGCGTACGGCGGCGGGACGCCCGGTCCACCAGACGGCACGAAGAAAGCTCCGTTGATGAAAACATCTCTGTTCGTACTCCATTTCCAATTTTTTGCTGCAGGACTTTTATCCAATCTCTTTGTCACCTTAATATTATACAAAACATGTATTAGAACACGCCATAGTTTTGAGTATTTATATATTCTTTGGAACTTAAAATCGATTGATACTGAATAGTAATAAGCCTATATAAATCATATAATATATATAAACATTGAAGACTTGGTTGATGATGTAATTCTTAATTAAGAAACCTGTTTGTGTTCTTTTTCGTTTGGAGCAATGAAGTGGTTGCCTTCACTAAAAATAGTAGGATCAGCACTTCCTCCAATCGCATATAGTTTCCATCTATCGTACATATTGTTTGCTACATGCGCATACCCTCTTCTTACCCTGTCATGTCATCATTCACATATCCACATCAGTATTATTAATCCATCTACTAAGTATTATTTATAATTATTATAAAAATACATATATTTTCATACGTACCTAGGCATTCTCTCAGTGAGACCTGGTCCAAATACATTAAATGCAACTGTAACTTTCATGTTCTTATCAGCCATATGTTTGTCAGAATGTCCGAGCAACACCGCCTTCGTAATAACAATACATCAATGTTCCATATGCTTTAAGGTTACAATTTCATTCAAAAGGTATATATATACTTACTTTGACGTGATTCATGAAACGATTATTAGAAATAGTGACAGCCGTAGAAGATGTAACCACATCTAGCAAACCATCTTGACACCGAGAAAAGTGACAATGATCGATCCAAACACGTGAAGATTGATACACGCGAATCCCATCACCGTCAAATCCTTTCTTCAATTTACAATCATGGACAGTTATCCCATGTATAATGACATTGGTCGCACGTTTGATAGCAATGCATGGTCCGTTACCAATGTCCACTTTTACTCCTCTCCCATCTATCGTCTTGTGGCTCGTCACGGTGAGCTCGTTTTTCAACACTATGACCATGTCACGTGAGAATGTAATCCATAATGGTTTAGTTTGGGTCACCCCAAATCTTAAGGTTCCGGGTTTAGGGGATCCAAGGTCATCATTTGGGCTTGTAACCACGTAGATAATCCCTTTGCTGCCCCCTAACGCGGCTTTCCCGAACCCTACCGCGCAATTGGCTAAGGCTTGACGGTTAGTCGACCATTTAGGGTCTCTTCGCCAGCAAGCATCAATAGGATTTAGTGCTGGTCCGGCGAGGGTGGAATTACCATGACTATAATTAAAAGCATCTACAAGAAGAGAAGAGAAAGTTGCACAAAAGAGTGAAAATGTTAATAACACGAGGGAAGCCATTTTCTTTAAAGATGTAATGCTTGAATTGAACTATGTGTGTGTGAAATATCTATGCACGAGTCACAACATATATGTGAGCTAGCTAGAGAATGTACGTATCAGTATATATATATACATATATATAGGCTTATATTTGCACTAAAAATGTGACTTTAATGTATGTGTAAAAGTTGATATGAAGGAGTACGACACCACACACAGATGACACTTAGCGTAGCGTTGAGTGTTTAAGAATACGCTACATAAAGTGCTTCTCGGTGTCACCCTATAGCGTCTACAAGGCGTTCATGTGGATTTAGAGACTCTTTCATTTGTTCATTCCCTAAAATGAATCTATGCGTTTACCACTAAAATAAAAAATAATTAGAAAATAATATTAATTGCCAAAAAAAATTGACATTGTATTGACGTGTAAAGAAGATTAAGTGGGAACATCAAAACATGGATAGAGTTATAGACTAGTTGTGGACATAGAAATAGACATCTTAATATGGAGGTCTTTCGTTGATACCTTTAAAAACTTGTTCTTGACCATAGCCTTCGGGAAGGAGAAATCCACATAACCACGTTTTAACCGCTACTCCCACCGTCACCAGCACCGCTGAAGCCACCATCCCGATAGAGCTTTCCACCTTGCTAAAGGTCTCATCTTTCGAACTGGTGTACACCGATTTTCTGGAGACTTACTCCGTGAGCACATCCAATCCAAAGCAACTAGCTCTTGATCTCCGATTAGATATCTCTAATCGAGCTCTAATGGATAAGACAACTTTGATCAAGTTTTCTTATCAGAGATCGAGAGCTAGTTGCGTTGGATTGGATGTGGTCACGAGAGAAGTTTCTAACAGATCAGTGTACAACGGATCAAAAGATGCGACTTTTATTGAGTTAGAACTGAAACTCGCTTGTGTTGATGGCGTTGGTGGTATCAGTGTTGGTGGGAGTAACAGTGGAAACGTGGTTATGTACGTTTCTCCTTCACGGAGACTATGGTGAAGAATAAATTCTTAAAAGAATCAACCACGACCTCTATGTTAAGATGTCCATGTCCACAACTATTTTATAACTATATTATCCATGTTTTGGTGTCCACATCCACATTTATTTTTGTTTAAACATTAATATATAATATATATGTGAAAATAGATCTTAAAAATAAAGGGGATTTTATATATAATTTATTGTAAAAAATATTTTTATTTAATATATTTTAGATTTTGATATAAAGTAAATGAAATCATAAAGTGGAATAAAAATAATAACATTCTCTTTCATATAAGCCTATAATTGTTCAAATAACTAGTTAACCCCACAAGGAAGTGTCTTACATGTTGAAAGTGTCTTTTAGTGTAAGTAAAACTCAAAATGTGTCCTAAAGAGTAATCAACTCTTAGAATTCACCCCTTAGAATTTAAGATTCACCTCCTAAAGTTTATAGTTCAGAGTTCAACCCTAGAATTTACAGTTTCTGCTTCACCCTCCAAAATTTAAGATTTATCTCTTAGGGTTTAGAATTTAATTTGTCAAATTAATATAAAAGTTTTTTTCTTCCTTTTTCAATGATTAATACTATTTTCTGTTTACTTTTAACCTTTTATTAAACAATATATGATTTGGAAAATAATGTTTATTAAAAAAATTGATTTTTTTTAGAAAATATTATTAACTGTCAAAAGAAAAAAAAATTGTTGTTAACACTGTGAGCTAAACCATATACACCATAGGATTTACCCCCTAAAGTTTAGAGTTTAGGGCTTACTCCCGGATTTTAGGTTTACTCCCTAAAATTTAGAGTTTAGTTTGCCAATTCAACAAAGAAAATTAAAACTATTTTCAATTTATTTTTCTTTTTTAATAAATAGAATATAACTTGGCAAATTTTTATCGACTATTATTTTAGTAGGTGAACAAAAAAAAAACTCGGGTTTAGATGTCCTCATATTCTTTAATACACAATATTTATTATGATAAAACTAATTTAAGTATATTTTAGATGTTAACATTACGTTTCCTCCTTTTGTCATCCGTTGGATTGATATAAATTTTGAACATTAATACAAAGTCAACAAAGGTAAATATCCTTTCCGAACCATAAGTCGAAGCAAAACAACATACTACCCGGAGACAAGGACTGAGGCTTTCATTCTCAGCCAAAAAATTTGAACATTGTTTTACACAAACTCTCAATCTTTCATTCTCAACCATAAGGCTTCATATTCTCACATTTTCATCAAACTCTTTTTGATATACTTTATATCCTTCATTCTCTATTCTCTCTTGATCACGACATGAAAGTCTTAACATGTTCATCTTATTCTCACCCATACTCATCAAATTCTAACATATTCATTAATATTTTTCCATACAATTGATTTATGACTAAAAAGTTGGTTTATTTGGTTGAAAACGCTAATTACGTGCATGATATTTACAAATAAATATCTTTCTGTAGTATTATATCACGTACGCATATATATAACAAGGACCTTGATTCAAGGTGAGCAATTGATTAGCAAATCTTGCCGGGTACGCAACGGAGAGGACCGGCCGAGCCAGTAAGAGAAGGGACCTGAGCCCCCGGAGCCACTGGAAAGGCTTCTCCACGTGCGTACGGCGGCGGGACGCCCGGTCCACCAGACGGCACGAAGAAAGCTCCGTTGATGAAAACATCTCTGTTCGTACTCCATTTCCATTTTTTTGCTGCAGGACTTTTATCCATTCTCTTTGTCACCTTAATATTATACAAAACGTGTATTAGAAACACAACATAGTTTTGAGTATTTATATATTCTTTGGAACTTAAAATCGGTTGATATTGAGACTATAGTAATAAGCGTAATTTGTTTTATTTTTATTTTTTGGAACTTAAATTTTCATTATGAGTTTCTGAACACTCTCTCCAGCAGAAACACAAGCTAAAGCTTGTTTGGCCAACAAATCAGGATGACTGTTTTTCCCTCTTGGGATCCAGCTAAAAGAAATGACATCAAAACATTCAGACAAAACACTTATATCACATAGAATGCCATATAACTCTGATGTTGGTGTTTCCTTGTTGAGGGCTTTTATAAGTTAAGAGGAACCGGATTTGTTGGGAAAATTACCCAATATTCTTCGTGAGATGAAGATGAGATTTAGACAACTAAGAGTTTAAGAAGAAGACTCTTAATATTTAGGAAAGGGATTTACTACAAAGATGAAATTTAGGAAACTCTCTCTTACAAGTGTTTTTCTCTCTTGTTTTTCTTTTTGCTTTTCTTGATTGATTACAAATGAACTAAACACCCTTATTTATACTAATGGAAAGGTAACTATTAAAAATTCTACACACTTCTTTCTCTACACACTTCCTTTTCTACACACTTCTTTTTCTTTCTCCACTTTCCACATACTTCCTTTTCTACTCACTTCTTCATCTTTCTCCACTTTTCTCTAGATTTTTCTTCTTCTTGGGCTAAGGTTAATTGGGCTTAAGGAGGAAAACCCAACAAATCTCCCCCTTTCCGACTTAGCCCGAAACCGTTGTCATGCCGGTGCCTTTGCAGCAATCTTCAAACTTCTTGATCGGTAGTACTTTGGTCATAAAGTCTGACCAGTTTTCATCTGTGTGTACTTTGTTGAGATGTATGAACTTCCCTTCAAGAACTTCTCGTATCCAATGATGCCGAATATCAATGTGCTTTGAGCGAGAATGAAATGTTGGATTCTTTGCTAAGTGAATAGCACTTTGGTTGTCACACATCAAGTTGTACTTGTCTTGCTTTACTCCCAACTCAAGTAAGAGGTTCTTCATCCATAACATCTCCTTGCATGCTTCCGTTGCTGCGATATACTCTGCTTCCGTGGTGGATAAGGCAACACACTTTTGTAGCTTCGATTGCCATGAAACAGCTCCCCCTGCAAAGGTAACCACAAATCCCGAAGTTGATTTTCTCGAGTCTTTATCACCAGCCCAATCTGCATCGGTGTAACCATTCAACTCAAGTTTTCCATTGCCAAAGCATAGACACCTCTTCGTTGTGCCTCGTAGATAGCGTAGGATCCACTTAACTGCTTTCCAATGCTCCTTTCCTGGATTTGCTAGAAAGCGACTCACAACTCCTACAGCATAGGCAATTTCGGGTCTGGTGCACACCATGGCATACATGAGACTGCCCACTGCTGATGCATATGGGGTAGTCTTCATTTCTTCTTTCTCCTTCTCACTTGTTGGACTTTGTTCTGAATTTAACTTGAAATGTCCAGCAAGTGGAGTATTTACTGGCTTTGCTTTGTGCATGTTGAATCTCTCCAACACCCTTTCAATATATCGTTCTTGGGACAACCATAAAAGTTTATTTGGTCTGTCCTGAGTGATCTTCATTCCAAGAATCTGTTTCGCTTGCCCCAAATCTTTCATAGCAAAAGACTTTCCTAAGTCTTCCTTCAATGCGGCTATCTTGTTGCGGTCTTGGCCCACAATCAGCATATCATCAACATAGAGTAATAATATGAGAAAGTCGCCGCTTGCGTACCTCTTTATCAAAGTGCAATGATCATTCTTGGTTTTCTTGAAGTTATGATCCACCATGAAAGAGTCAAACTTCTTGTACCATTGTCTTGGGGCTTGCTTGAGACCATAAAGGCTCTTCTTTAATCGGCATACCAAGTCTTCTTTTCCTGGGACCTTGAATCCTTCGGGTTGCTCCATATAGATTTCCTCCTCGAGGTCACCATGTAGAAAGGCTGTCTTAACATCGAGTTGTTCAATCTCTAAGTCTAGGACCGCAGCTAGACCAAGAACCACTCGGATAGAGGACATCTTCACCACTGGAGAAAATATTTCTTCAAAATCTATGCCTTTCTTCTGGTTGAATCCTTTCACAACCAATCGGGCTTTGTATCTTGGATTTGAGCTTCTCTCCTCATACTTCAACTTGTACACCCACTTGTTTTTCAAGGCTCTCTTTCCTTTTGGTAGCTTCATTAACTCATAGGTGTGATTGTCTTGCAAGGATTGCATCTCATCTTGCATAGCTTCTACCCATTTGTCTTTGGGAATGTCTCCTATAGCCTCCTCATAGCCTTGTGGCTCCCCCTCATCTGTAAGATTCACATACTCATCTCGATAGTATCTTACAGATGGTCTTGTCTCTCTTCCAGATCTTCTTGGCTCATGTTCTTCCTCTGGATCCATTTGCTCTTCTTCTTCGCTTTCATCACCATTTAGATCCATGATGGGACCCTCTTCGCCATCTCCTCCAATCACTTGTTCATGATCTTGGGGCTTATGAGAATCTTCACTCCTTACAACCCTTAGCTTTGGTTTCTCTGATTTATTGATGTCTTCGATTGTTTGATCTTCGAAGAAAACAACATCTCTACTCCGAATCACTTTCCTGTTAATTGGATCCCAAAGCCGATAGCCAAAATCATCCTTTGGTGAACCAAGGTAGATGCACTCTTTAGTTTTAGAGTCTAACTTGGCTCGTTCATCCTTAGGAATGTGGACGAATGCTCTACACCCGAACACCTTTAAATGGTTGTAGGAGACCTTCTTACCCGACCAAACTTCCTCCGGGATATCGCCTTCCAAAGGAACTGATGGTGTAAGATTTATAATATCCACTGCAGTCTTTAAAGCTTCTCCCCAAAATGGCTTGGGTAGTTTAGCGTGAGAGAGCATGCACCTAACTCTTTCTGTAATCGTCCGATTCATTCTTTCAGCAAGCCCGTTCAATTGTGGAGTCTTTGGTGGTGTCTTCTCCATTCTGATTCCATGAGCTTTGCAATATGCTTCAAAAGGACCTCGGTACTCTCCACCATTGTCTGATCGAACACACTTGAGTTTTTGACCCGTACTTCTTTCTGCTTGGGCTACAAACTCCTTGAAAGCATCTAGAACTTTATCTTTTGTCTTCAAAAGGTATACCCATACCTTCCTTGAATGGTCATCAATAAAGGTGACGAAATATGATGCACCTCCATTTGATTTCTCAGACATGGAGCATACATCAGTATGCACTAGATCAAGAATATGCTTCCTTCTTGTGGGTGTAGAAGATCTTCGGAAAGCGACTCTATGTTGTTTTCCGGCTAAGCAATGATGACATGGTGTGAGATACGTACCTCTCATATCAGGAATAAGTTTCTTGCGAGAAAGTATATTAAAACCTTTCTCACTCATATGCCCAAGTCTCCGGTGCCATATATCCATGTCATCGCTTGCAACATTAACTTCTTCCTTGCAAAGTTTGGCTTGTGTTACGTATAATGAGCCTTCTTTTCTTCCTCGAGCCATGATCAAACTCTCTTTGGTTAGCTTCCACTTGCCACTGCCAAAGTGGCTATGAAAACCGGCATCATCAAGCGTCCCTGTTGATATGAGATTGAGTCTCATATCGGGAATATGTCTCACATCCTTAAGAACTATCTTACACCCAGTGTTTGATGTAAGAATAACATCCCCCTTTCCAACGATCTTGCTTCTTCCTTGGTTTCCCATTTGAACATCACCAAAGTCACCACTTTGGTAGGTTGTGAAGAAGCTTCCATGAGGGGTGACGTGAAAAGAAGCACCAGAATCAACGATCCATGAGCTATCATCAGAACTAAGATTACATTCTCCAACGAGATATAGGTCTTTGCTCTGGTCTTCAACAATGGTGGTAGTCTTGTCTTCATGCTTCTTCGGAGGATTGAACCGGTCTGGTTTAATATTACCTGCTTGTTGATCTTTCTTGAAAAACCGACACTCCGTCTTCATGTGGTTTGGCTTGCCACAATAGTAGCAGGTTACTCTTGGTCGTGACTTGGATCTTCTTCGAGATTGGTCTCGTCCTCTGCTTTTGTTGTGAACACGAGTCTCCTCTCTACCTCTTCTATCAACGATGTTGGCTTCTGAATAAGAACTCGAGTCTCGTTCCTTCCTCCGGACTTCTTCATTTAGAAGGCTATCACTGACGGTGTCCATGGTAAGCTTTCCCTCTGGTGCTGAATTGCTTAGAGTGACAACTAGTGTGTCCCAACTCTCCGGTAGTGAACTAAGGAGTAAAAGGGCTTGCATTTCATCTTCAACCTTCATATCAACTTTGTTAAGCTGATTTACGAGTCCCTTGAAATTATTCAAGTGCTCCATCATGTTTTGGCCATCCTTGTACTCCAACTTTACCAACCGTCGGACAAGAAGAGCTTTGTTTCGAGGCGTTTTCTTTTGAATCATAGACTCAAGCTTTGTCCATAATTCATAAGCATTTGTATAGGTAGATACATGTTCAAAGAGAGATCGGTCAATGTACTTACGGATTACAGCAACCGCCTTTCGGTTTAGTACTTCCCATGTTTTGTCATCCTTTCCTTCCGGCTTCTCCTCCATGATGATGGGTTCGTGTAAATCCTTACAATAAAGGTGGTCTTCCATCATCGGTTTCCAATAAGAGTAGTTGTCTGTCGTGAGTTTGAACATGTCACCTTCAACGGTAACGGTAGCCTCCATCTTGAATCACACGAGATCTTGAGGATATGTTTGAACCTTGCTCTGATACCACTTGTTGGGAAAATTACCCAATATTCTTCGTGAGATGAAGATGGGATTTAGACAACTAAGAGTTTAAGAAGAAGACTCTTAATATTTAGGAAAGGGATTTACTACAAAGATGAAATTTTAGGAAACTCTCTCTTACAAGTGTTTTTCTCTCTTGTTTTTCTTTTTGCTTTTCTTGATTGATTACAAATGAACTAAACACCCTTATTTATACTAATGGAAAGGTAACTATTAAAAATTCTACACACTTCTTTCTCTACACACTTCCTTTTCTACACACTTCTTTTTCTTTCTCCACTTTCCACATACTTCTTTTTTCTACACACTTCTTCATCTTTCTCCACTTTTCTCTAGATTTTTCTTCTTCTTGGACTAAGGTTAATTGGGCTTAAGGAGGAAAACCCAACAGGATTCACATCTCAGTCGTTTAACGCCTTGTACCCTGCAGACAGTGATTGCTTCTCGCATGGCCAGTCCCTCTGCCAATATCGTTGGCGCATAATGACAGTGGAATAACGGATGATTAACAGATTCAGTAGTGTCTTATCTCTTGCATTTGGGATCAACCTGAACATGTCGAGCTACAAGTTCTTTGCCTACAGACAAAGCACCTTGCAGAGTTTTCCACACAAATAATTGGATCTTTGGGGCTGCTTGGAGATTTCATACATTCTTATACCAGTCTTTAGGTGGTTGATTTGAATGTACCACTCCCACCGTGCTAGTGTTAGCCATATATCCAAACTTTATCGAGTATTCTCCATCAATAGTTTTCAACCAAATTTTCTTGTCGAGAGCCCCCGTTGTGCTTGGGTTTATACTCAGGATTCTCTGCTCTGCATCTGGGAGTAATAAAATTATTTTGCCTCTGTCCCAGTTTGTAGATTCATGTATCATTTAGTCCTTAACTCGGAGATTACATTACTTCTCTGCCATTGGCCCCATCAGTCTTCCCACTTCCTTTTGACTGAGCCATGCACCATTCCACACTTTTATTGATTCACTGTTTCCAACAGCCCAACCCAAATTTTTAAATCAAAAGGTCTTAGCAAATCAAAATTCCGCGCTAACCTGCGATGCAACATTTCTGCTTTGACACGTTAGAAACTCCTTTTCATGACAGTCTTTGCCCAAAAGAAGGCATGTTGGATTATTAACTAGCCTCCAACTGATCTTGGCTAGTAGTGCGTCATTAAAAACCTAAAAATTACGGAATCCAAGACTTCCTTGTTTCTTCGATCTTGCTAACTTATCCCAAGCAACCCACAACATTTTCCGAGCTCCCATGTTAGAGTCCCACCAAAACCAGGTGATAGCTGATTGTATTCTTTTGCAAAGAGACAATGGGGGCTTGAAGCAAGTCATTGAATAGGATGGCACCACATTGAGGATACTTTTGGGCATGACGAGCTTATCGGCTGTAGATAGGTGTTTTGTAGACCAACTCTTCGCCTTTTGTATGGTCATGTCCACAATTGATGAGAATAAATCTCGCTTTTTTCTTTCCGAAATGCTTCAGAAAACCAAGGTATTTTCCTACTCCCCCACCCCTCTTTTTTTAATTTGAAGGATCCCATTCGCCATAAATTTAAGTTCTCCAGGAGAGTGTTTAGAGAAAGTCACTGAAGATTTTTCAACATTTATGGATTTCTCGTACTTCCAGGCCTGGTGCCTTCTCTGCGTTTATGGAGAAGGCTGAGTTTCTTATCATCTGATCATCTATAATTAAAGGGTTGAGCGCTTCCTTGACTGTTTCTTGGCTATTCCTGTTTTATTGATAACCAAATCATGGAAGTAAGATACAATGACTGTCCCTCTTTGTAAACTAGCTGCCCGTCTTTGTTTACACTAACAGAGAATCAATTTCCCTTCTCCTCCCTTTGGTAAAAGCGTGAAAGTATCCTGAATTGTGATCGCCCAGCCGTAGCCATATGAGTCGGCTTCGCTGTTTCCATTATGCTTCTTCAGCAGCGTAAGTTTTTTTTTTCAGTTTGGTTTGTGATCGCTTGGATGAAGGCCGTATCCTTTACGGGACTAGTAGGAGCAGCTTCAATCTCATTTTTCTTTTGTTTGATGAGTGTCTTGCGGTTTCGATGTTGGTTTTATTCCGTTCTAAAATGAAAGTTCTTACAGCAGTGATCGTACCATGAACTGCTTTCTTGTCTGCTTTTCCAGGCTTATGCAATAAGTGTTTTCACCTCAGTATTGTCCTTGAGTCGCCGGTCGTATCGAAAGAGGCATTTTCTTCTTTATTTCCTTGGTTCAGACACTGAGGAAGTGTTTTGTGATTATATGCTTCATAATTTAGATAGACACTTCTAGCCGATCGGAATAACTCTGCCCATGCCGTATTTGCCATTTCTGATCTCTCCAAGATAAAAAAAATCGCATGCATGCTGAAGATCAAAGAGATCCCCTTCCGACATGAATGCTCTCAGATCAATGAAGGAACCTTACTGTCTAGTTGGCCCTCCCCCTTTCTCTTCATTACAGATCAGATCATTAAAATTGATGTGGCGAACCATGGGCCATCTCTAATTGTGCTTACTGCTATCAGATGGTTCCATAGGTCCTTTCTACGCACCATGTGTTTATCTCCATATATAAACAAGGCATATAAACCTTTTCCTTCAAATTCAACATTTGCATTAATATCGTTTGCGCTTGAAGTTAATACATTGAGACAAATTTATTGTTTCCATAAAAAAATGAGCTCACCAGCTCCATGTCCTAACGATGATACAATGTGGCGAGAATCAAATCCCTTGTATTCTAGCTTCTTCAGTACTGCATTGTCGGTTTTTTTTTTTTGTTTCCATTAGGAATAAAATATCCTGGTAGCTTGTGGCTTTGAACTCCCCTAATTATTGAACTGTCCAAGGATTCCCCAAACCTTGCCAGTTCAACTCATAATTTTTAAGGACTCGGAATTGATGGATTTTGAAATTCATCTTGTTCCTTGAAGCCACTGGTATCAGGTTACGCAGAAGTTGACTATTTGACATAGGAGTGGAGCTGCCAAACGTTGTATTGGCTTGTGATCCTGATGGTTATGCCTGCTTATCCCTAATTTCTTGTCCCTTCCCGAACCCGGGATCAGCTTTTTCCTACACATTAGTATTTTCGTCTGTTGGACGTTTCATTTTTTTTGGAGCCTGTACCCACATGAGTTTTTGGGCTGGCCATAACATGCTTTTTGTCTGGCGGTCTTCCAGGTTTCCTCCTTATCTGCCATGTCTCTCCTGTCAAAGGTAATCCAAGTGCACTTGAGTCTGGGAGACTAAGTCTTTGAGAAGCGGGAATGCGTTGTGGACTTTGAATCTCCTTATTTTGTCCAAAACTAAGTGATTGAGAGGCCGTTATACAAGGTGGGCTTGGCAGTTCCACATTCTGATCTTGAAGATTTTTGTGTGATAGCGATGCTTGGACCATTTGAAAAGCTGTTTTTTTAGTTCTCCTTGCTCTTCAGCTCTCCGGACTCGCTCTTTACGAGCATCACTTTCCGACGGATCTGCACAGTTTGTATATTGTCGCATTACTTCTCTTACTTCCCCAAGAGCTTCCTCCTCAAAAGTGTCTTCTGGTAGAGGGGGGGGGGGTGTGTGTTCAGTAGGGGAGCCCCCCTAGCACAACCATCTCTTAAGGCTTTTGATGAGCTAGATTCCTCTTGGAGTGGAGTTTTTTCTCTTGCTATCTCTTTTGAAATTTGGAACCATTGGAGGCCTGACGTGTTTTGGCGGTTTGTTGGCCATCTAGAGTTGGAGATTTCCCTCTCTAAGGGGTGAGAACTTAGAGATTTTTATGGGTTAGAAGGCTTTTGGTAGGTAGACTCTTTGTTGTATTTATGCCAGTTAGAGCATCCCCATCAATGATACTTGAGTGGGGTTCATAAATATAATTTTTTATTTTTTTTTTTGTTTTACTTTTTTAAAAAAAAAAAAATTAAATATCCGGACCAATCGCGGGCCGCCACGTGGCGTGGGCCCGCGAAATAGTCATGATACAGGTTCACGGGAGAGAGACTTTCTGATGCAGGTTCACAAGTTTAATATTATTATATTATTTTTGTTTTTGGGGAATTGTGTGAACTCCCCCTATGATAACTCAATGTGGGTGCTCTTATATCGGTCTCTAGAGCTACAATATTCTCACCTATTATGGTTCTGATGATAGGAGTAAGAAGGCCTAGCGTCCGAAGTGTCTCTTCGTCTTAGCGTAATATTGCGATGATCCTATTCCCAAGCCTGGTTTTAGTTTCTATCTTTGGTTGTTGAGAAGTAATGTATAACAGTTCGACCATGCTCTATATTTATCGAGTGATTGTTTCCTCCTTTGAGGTCTCAGTGGTCAGTCGTGATCTTTTCCTTGCCTTTTCTTTCACCCAATCTTTGATATCATGGTCTAGCCGAAATCAGGTGGAACAATGCTTCTTGAGTTTCTCATAGACAAGTGAGACAACTACTTCCTCACCGTTTGGGTACTTGATAGACAAGTCAGGGGCAGCCTCCCATTGACTTGGACTCGCATTCTCGCTGTAATAGAAGTGATGTCAGCCTCTTCATGTATTCCAATGTCTTCACCAATACTTTGAATTGTCTCTTCTGTCCAGAGGTAAACATAAATGCCTTGTACCTTAATCCAAAACAGGATGAATCCGCGAAGGATTGAGATGTGTTTGGTTCCCATTTTTGGATTATCACCATCCATTTTGCATAATGTTATGGTCTTTTCTATAGAACTGAGAGTAAGTCTGATTCTAAGTCAAATTGGAATTGGAACATTCCTTGGACCAACTGAGCCTAGAGGTCTTCTCTCTGTTTTCCAATGCTCTGTAAGGAAGGAGGGTATAGACCAAACACACTAAGCAAAGGGCTTAGCGACTCTTCCTATGAGTGTGAGGGTGTTTATGCAAGAGAGCATCGTTGTCCGGTCCTTGAACTTTAGCCCTTGCCGTAAGTGGCGCTTTGAACGACTCTAAAGCTATCCTTTTGCTTTTTCTGCAGAGGAGAGTCGTCTATCCATGCTGAGAGTTGATGCGGCTCCTCAATAAACGATGATGAAAATTTTCTTGAGCTGGGGTTGAATAAAGAATCTCCTTAAATGCCATTTGGAAAGCGTTGAAGAAGTTTTTCTCTGAGTTAGATCAGCTTTTAATGCTAGTTCTTCCTAAATGCTTCTAAAGACACAATATAAATTCCTGACTTTATATACCCTTCCAAGCAACTTATTTTCTCTAGCAAGATGATGAAAAATCATAACAACAGGAACCCCTGTTTACAAACTTTCTACACGACAAAGAAAGGACTTGAGAGCTTTGTCATTTCAGCATCTTGGATAAGATTGAAGTAAGAACATTCCATGGAGAATCACGGGGAAAGAATCTGACGGTTAAAATACTGCAGCTTCGGAGAGACTATTGGATTAATCCCCAATAAAGTTAAAATTTGAAATGAAGAGATACAAAGCCTGACTTTTAACCCGAAAAGGTAAATATTCAGGTAGTAAAAGGAAACCCTATGCCTAAAACTCCTGGATAAAAACTTTTCTCGACTCTAGTGTCTAGGAGAGATTTTTATCTCGAGCCTCTGTTGTTAATTATCTTTTAATAATCATAAATAAATCATAGAATATATGTATAATCATTAAAGACTTGGTTGATGATGATGATAATTCTAAATAAAGAAACCTCTTTGTGTTCTTTTTCGTTAGGAGCAACGAAGTGGTTGCCTTCACTAAAGATAGTAGGATCAGCACTTCCTCCAATCGCATACAGTTTCCATTTGTTGTACATATTGTTTGCTACATGTGCATACCCTCTTCTTACCCTGCTATGTTATCGGTCACATATCCTCGTCATCATTTTCTAATCTATTAATCACAATTTATATTTATTATAAAAATACATATATTTTCATACGTACCTAGGCATTCTCTCAGTGAGATCCGGTCCAAATACATTAAATGCAACTGTAACTTTCATGTTCTTATCAGCCATATGTTTGTCAGAACTTCCGAGCAACACCGCCTTCGTAATAACATTTCATCAATGTTCCATATGCTTTAAGGTTACAATTTCATGTAAAAGGTATATATATATATATACTTACTTTGACGTGATTCGTGAAACGATTATTAGAAATAGTGATAGCCGTAGAAGATATAAGCACATCTAGCAAACCATCTTGACACCGAGAAAAGTGACAATGATCGATCCAAACATGACTAGATGTATACACTCGGATTCCGTCACCGTCAAATCCTTTCTTCAGTTTACAATCATGGATAGTTATCCCATGTATAATGACATTAGTCGCACGTCTGATCGAGATGCATGGCCCATTACCAATGTCCACTTTTACTCCTCTCCCATCTATTGTCTTGTGGCTCGTCACGGCGAGCTCGTCTTTCAACACTATGACCATGTCACGTGCGAATGTGATCCACAGTGGTTTAGGTTGGGTCACCCCAAATCTTAAGGTTCCGGGTTTAGGGGATCCAATGTCATCATTTGGGCTTGTAACCACGTAGAGAGGCCCTTTGCTGCCCCCTAACGCGGCTTTCCCAAACCCTACCGCGCAATTGGCTAGGGCTTGACGGTTAGTCGACCATTTAGGGTCTTTTCTCCAGCAAGCATCAATAGGATTTAGTGCTGGTCCGGCAAGGGTGGAATTACCATTACTATAATTAAAAGCATCTACAAGAAGAGAAGAGAAAGTTGCACAGAAGAGTGAAAATGTTAATAACACGAGAGAAGCCATTTTCTTTGAAGATGTAATGCTTGAATTGAACTATGTGTGTGTGTGCAAATATCTATGCACAAGTCACAACATAGATGTGAGCTAGCTAGAGAATATATGTACGTATCAGTATATATATAGGCTTATATTTGCACTAAAAAAATGTGAGTTTTATGTATGTGTAAAAGATGATGTGAAGGAGTAGGATACCACACACAGATGACACTTAGCGTAGCGTTGAGTGTTTAAGAATACGCTACATAATAGCGCTTCTCGGCGTCGCCCTATAGCGTCTACAAAAACGTTCACGTGGTTTAGATGTCTTCACATTCTTTTATATAATATATAATATGATAACTAATTAATTAAAATATATTTTAGATGCTAACAATACTTTTCCAAATAATAATAAAAGTTATAGCATACTCTTTACCAACTAAAATAAAACTACCCAAAATTTGTTAATAATCGTAAGTAGAGTTTTCTTGTTTCGTTCTAGGAATAGATCTTTTATTGTTGGCTTTTGGTTTCAGTATTTTCAGAACTCGCCAAGTTTATTCTAATTTATGAGTAACTTGGGTTGGCCAGCACTAAGCGCAAATTATATATTCAAATTTTTATATATATTATTTATATCGTGTTTTGTTAATTACATTTTATATATGTTAGTTAATGTTTATAATATATTTTTTTACGATTATAAGATATTTTTATCATAATTATAATCAGTAAAAATAATATAAATACTTATTGTTTTAAGTAAAACTAAATTATATATTTTATTCAAAAAATCATAAAAATGTAAATAAAACAACTTTTAAAATTGTTGTATAAGTTAAACACACTAAAATATTTATGAAAAATTAATATTCACTATATTATTTCTTAAACTATAAACATAAAACATTATATTACAATCTAACTTTAGTTAAATATATAATTCTGGATTAAAACTCACTGTAAAATATAATCAAGATATTCTCAATTTATATGCACAATTTATTTTTAATTTTATTACTAAATATTATTTTACTGTAGACAAAGAAAAATATTATTTTGTGTTATAATATTAAGTATTAATGCATAAGTTATAATGGTTTCAGTGAATTTTAAATATATTGTTAGTCCAACATTTTTTTATTTCCAGTAAAGCAATTCTACAATCTATCAAATACATATATATTCTAATTATATTTGATATAAAATATTGTTTTCCGAATTCTAATAAATAACACATACATTACTATAATACTTAAGGAACATAACCTCAGAAATTCACGTGTATATAAAATTTTGAATCAGACGTCTGATTCTTCGAGATATCATAAGCTTCCACCCCTTCACTCCACAAACTTTGTAATTCTTCAATCAATGGCTGGAGATAAATATCTAGACTTTTCTTCAGATGCTTTGGCCCGGGAACTAATATCGACAGATATAAATATTTCTTTTTCATACACATACCAGGTGGTAAGTTATATTGAATTACGATAACTGGCCAAATCGAATGTGCTTCACCATTCATACCGATAGGATTAAATCCATCTGTCGATAAGCCTAAAAAAATATTACGACTTTCAGCAGCAAATTGAGGATATACCTCATTAAAATGCTTCCATGCCGCTCCATCTGATGGGTGGTGCATTTCTCCTTCAGGAGACATATGCTCTTCATGCCATCGCATATGTGATGCAATTGCCTCTACTTGGTATAAACGTTTCAACCGTTCCATAATCGCCATATAAAACATCCTCTGTTTAGGACAGTATTTGCCTTTTCCTCTATTTGGATGGTATATGTCTTTAACAAAAAACTGACATGCCAAAAGCTCTTTATCTTCTTTCCAAAATAACATGCAGTTATTCTCACAAATATCAATCTTCACAACAGGGAGGCCAAGTGATCGAGCCAGCTTCTTCGTCTCGTAATAAGAGGAAGGCGGTTTATTCGGCTTTGGTAGAACAACTTTAAAAGTGTGTGATATCTCATCGATACAAGCTTCCGCTAAATTATAATCGGTTTTCGCTTTTATCAATCGTGAAGCGAATTATAGTTGAGAAATTTCTTCAGGACAACCATCATAAAGTGGTTGGTTTGCTCTTCGTAGGCTCTGAAAACGCTATCGTGATATATTTTTTCATTGCCTGCTTCCACCACATTCTCCAATTTAGGGGTTACTTCAACCATGGACGGATCTACATACACTATAGTGGGGTCAGCTGACCCCACAAAAATTACAAAGTCTGATTATGTATGTTAATAAAGTAGCGATTGTACCTAGTAAAATTCACTCATGAACCCACTCATTTCGGTCTAATTCTCTCACACATTTTTTATTTACATTTTTTGCTCTATCTAATTAATACCTTTTCCATGTCATTAAATCCACAAATATTTTCTGTAAATTTCAACTTTTCATGTGCAATTTTATAATTACATTTTATATGTTACGATATAGACAACTATAATATTCACATATGACAAAATAGTCTAGTTTCATCAATAGACAAACAAACACAATTAATTAGCGTATACCAAAATATTTAATTTAAAAAACATAGATATTATTTATCAATAATTTTTATTCTATCTAATTTCAATATGTAAAGTTTCTGTTTTGTTTTAAATTTAAAAGTGGTTTACACTTTCAAAAGTAAATTTATATAATATTATAATATATGATATATATAATTGTTATTATTATTTTACACTCTCATATTTATATGGTGTATAAATTATCAACGTACATTTAGTTTGGAATTTGAAAGTTTGTACCTTCTGCATCTCTCAGTGCTTCTACTCCATGAAAATTACTTGTCCCGACGATTGCCCAACATTATAACAACTTTCTCCATGGCTTGACCAAACGTAGTAATTTCTCGTAAATCCTACTCGGTAAAGATGTTGAGAAACCGTTCTTGCATCACGTTGTTTCCGGTTCTTACATCGTGCTCACGGACACAACATAGTTTTTGTTCCTTGGTAAGACTCTTGATTACAGGCAAAAGCAAGAAACACTTCAATTCCTTCCAAATTTTTTTCAGAAACACAGTTTTGGATTGGATCAAAATGTCGATCCATCCACTCTCTTGATTGAAAAAAAATGAGACATTAAAATTATAAAATACAAGAGAAAAAGTTGAAAAATAAGTTCACTTATTTGGGAAAAACATAGAATATGATGAGAGGAGAATTTTTCTTTGTTTGCAGTCGTGTTCTTCCTTACACGAAACTGGTCAATTTATAGAATTTATTTTAGTCACGGATTTTGTCACTATAAGAAACCGTGACTATATTTTGTCACGTTTGTGTCACAAATACTAATGTAAACAATCCAATTTGAATATATTCCCTGCCAAGACAGTGTGTATTCTGACTTCGATATAACGGACATGACATTTTCGGTGAAAAAGTGTCGCTTTAGTCACAAAATGGAGTGAGTAAAGTTTTCGATTATTTGATTAGACATCGTCGTATTCACGTTATTTTCGTGACATTTCGTGACTAAATTAGCCACGTTTTTTACAGGATCCTACAAAGGTGTCTTTTTGGCACGAATAGTTCGTGACAAAGCATGACTATTCTTTGTCACGAAATATCGGTGACAAAATAGTGTCTTTTTGTCACGAAACTGACACAATTTGCCACGGTTATATTTTTCGTGACTAAACGTGACTTATTCGTGACTAGTTCAAAATAAGTCATGACGCTTCGTGACTAAAACATGTCTATTACGCAGTTTTCTACTAGTGGACGATCTAGTAATACGTATGTACCCAAGATCATTGTGTAAAAATTTCTTGCCTGGCATGTTTGGTATATAAGATGAATAATAAATAACTAAATAGTTTTTAGAAGAAAAAAAACTTGAGATCATGATTTTTTTAAACAATAAAAATTGTAAGTTTAGTTGTAGTTTCCAATAAATTAATCACTTTTTGATATGCTAATACATATATAGTGTAATCACTTCTTAAAAGCATGAAGACTTACAATTTTGAATGATAACTGTGAATAAAAAAATGGCGAAATCACATTTTTAAACGATGAGAACGTGATAGAGTTCTATAAATTTCACCACCTGTGTTTTCAAGTAACATTTTCTTTAACACTAAACAGTGACACTAAAACAGTTTCAGTGTATTGTAAAATTATAATGGAGTTTAGCAGTCATATAAATACATGTCATCTAAAAATATTTCACAACTTGTGCTTATAGCTTTCACTCTAAATATGGAAAAACATTCATAAAACAAAGTAATCTTAAGAGATAAAATAGAAGCAAAGATTACTAAGAACATTTTCTTGAACAAAAATACAGACATTCTTGGGAAGAAGATTGATAGTAATATATTCCAATATAAATATAGTTGCAGGAGATGATGAATGAAACCAGCCACCAGGGTTAAGATGTGCAGAAGGAGATCCTCCAAAAATGCGTCGGTGAGACATTTTCTCTATATCAGTTCTCATTTGTGAGCTGTTGTTTCTCTGATCATCTGACGTAGTAGTCTACACGAAATAACTGAAAAAAATGCATCAAATGTAAATACTTATAATAAGTTGCTTCAAACCATTATTGGTATGCTTATAAAGGAAACTAAATACCAAGCCTGCAATTAGGAAAGTATATTAATTTGAGGGTTACAAGATCTTTCCCAAAGAAGTCACTGTGAGGAGGAACGAAAAGCATTCCACCTGATGACAAAAAAGTTAGTACATGAGTATTATCAGAATCTTACATTTGTTGTGTATCACAATTTGGTCAAGAGAGAAGCATAACCTGGCTTTGTCACCACACAAATATTCCATTGAACTGACTCTCCTCATTCGTTCTATCTCCGATTATTCCCTCGTCACCATTTTCTAACCCTACAGATTCTTCTAGCACACTCTTTCCTAACAGAAACCCTCAGATTTTGTGACCCTTGAGAGGTGTAAATTGGATGTGCAATTCCATATATTTATGATAATAGACAAATTTGAGATACCCTTTGCAGTTGATGTGCAAAGCAAAATTATAAACTCGACTCGCAGTGTACATCTAATGTAGAACCAATAAGAGAAACATACTTGCAAGAGTGAGCTCATAAGCAATATTTGGTGTAGTCTCGAACAATGGAGAAAGACTTTTTGAATTTCGTCAGAAGAACCTAAAACAAAACATAACAAATACCATCATCCATTCGCCACATCACAAAAATTTAAATCTAAACTTGGAAGCACTGAGCTCTGCTAAACGATTCTCAACACATGAAAAATCTAAAAGGACAAAGCTCTCATATATTTGAACCCTCACTACATCAACCATCAATAAACAAAGTAGGGTTTGGAGAGTGAATACCTTAAGCCAAGACAAAAGATCACCAAAGCTAATGCAGTATTTCCTCACAAATGAACCTCAGAAAACTATGCAAAACTTGAGTTCTTTGATTGGTGTTTTTGAAATTTCCATAGGGTTGTTGTTTATCTTTATATTTCATACCAATCATTATCAACAAACGGATTAAAAGACTAATGACTAAGATGTTTTGCTAAGATCAGGATACAAAAGTTTGATAAACATGAGTTACAATGTCGGGTTTAGATTGAGATGAAGGTGATTAAGAGTTTTTTGAGGGTAATACCTTAGCATCGATGAGTAGCATGTCTATCTCCATCCGCTGTCCTCTGGTTTGATGTTCCTAGCTTCCCAAAATCTGCGTAGCCTCACTTGTACGGTGGAAGAACAACGACCAGATTTCAAGTAAGCCAGATGGATGGATGAGTTGGCCACTAAACAGAAAAATAAGTATTGACCTGTTTTTAGAAATTGAGAAAATGATTTTCATGAGATGAGGACTGGCCTTTTTATAGTTGGACGAACACCGACCAGAAGAGAAAGAAGAAGCATTGAATGACTTATTGTTGGTGGAAGGAGTAATAATGGTTCTTAATGATGATGAATTGATGAATCCGTAACATTTTTTGGAGGAGAAGAATGTAAGACGAACATACGGAAATGAAGATCGGCCAAGTGATTCCCCATTCATATTATTTTCACTAAACCTAAGAAACTCCAATAATGGCGATGGTTCTGAATGGAGATGGATTTGGGTCGTAAAGACCCTAGATGAAGAAGCCATATCGAAGAAGGCGATGAATCTATAACTCGAAGCGTTTTGGTTGATTAGAAGAGAAGACTGAACGTCTCTATTGAAGAACAACATAGAGATTTTTCACATATATTCCAGTCAATCACTATCTCGAATATCCATTGATGGTGTCTGAGAATGTAGAAGAAATCTCTTTGGTATTGGACATCGAAGAAGAACACGAAGTGTGTAGTAGTTGATGAAGACAAAAGGGGTTCTCGCTTTTGTTGAAAAAAGAGTTCTCGTTATTGGGTTCAATTTCATAAGATTAACAAAAAAGCCCACAAATTCCACTTTTTCAGTAAATGAAATGCAGAGGAAACTATTTGGTGACGTGTTATGCTCAGGAGAGAGACAATGTCTTCTTTATATTAACTAGAGATTTTGCCCGGGCTACGCCCGGGGTTAAACAAATATCAATATATTTAATATATATAATACACATATATTACATCCCTTTTTATAAAAATTTAAACCATATATTAAATTAGAAATGAGTAAAACTGACAGTTTATCATTTTTACTATATGAAAAATATGAAATAAATAAAGAATAGTTAACTCTAGGTTATTAGCCGAATTTTCTACCTCTCTCTCTCCTTTTCTCTCTCTTTTTCTCTCTTGTTACAAAAAAGACAATATTTTCGAAAGGAGTGATAAATTATCACATCATTTTCAGAAATATTAATTTATTATTTTTCTCTCTATATATATATATTTGAAAAATTCACCCTAGAAAAATTTAAGAAAAGAATCATACAAAATAGAATGAAAAATTATCATTGTCAATGAGTTGGATCCTGCAAGAAACAATTATAAAAAACTACATGTGATTAAACATTCTAATCAAAGCTGAGGCAATGACATTTTCAAATTACAACAACCTATAGCCATAACTAAAAATAAGGCCTAGAATGAACCATCCACTTTTGTAATTTTCCATTCAACATAATTAGAGCAGCCTCATTGAAAAGTGCTCCACAATTAATATAATCTATTTTCAGGTACTTTAAATTATGTTTTTCATAAAATTGAGAATTTCAAAATTAAATACTAATATTAATATATATTTACAATGGAAGTGATCTTATCAAACATTAGCAGTTCAAAACATTATATTAATAAAAATATATTGAACTGTGTGTGGTTCTTTTTGTAAGTGAAATATGAAATATTGTTTAGTGGAGCATAATATGCTTCATATTTGGAATATTAATAAAGATATATTGAACTGTGTGTGGTTGGTGTTTTTCAAGATTTGTATTTTTTTTTTGTTTTAGTTTGCATATTTGTTTTTCTAGAAAGAAGGTTTTTCAAAATGTGTCTGCCTAATTCTTATTTTAAATATAATTATGGGTTGGAGAATACTATGTTGTATATGTAGAATTTTATACACAATATATATTATATCGATTTAAAACATGTAAGCTATTTTCTGAAGCTAAATATTTGTTGCAAGTTAACATAACATGTCTAAGTTCAACATTTTCTTTGAAGTTCAAGTCATAAAATTGAGAAGTTAGGACCAATAACTAAAACAAACACATTAATTTTAAAAATGACCATAACAAAAGGATTTGCACTTATACAATATTTTTCATTTTATCCTTAATCATTTCCTTTCTTATTTACATTCACTTTTAGCAATCCACAAAATAATTATTCAGATTTCTATTTACTTAGTAAAAACATATATTTTTTTGTATGTCATGTTTAGAATTTTATTAAATAAATATATATTTATAAAATTTAATAAATGGTGCTTCTTTTACGAAATTTTGATGTTTTATTCTATTTATCCTATATAGAATAATAATGGAATACTTTATCTCTCTTTTTTCTTTTTTCTCGTGTGAAATTGTGGATATTTTGTTCTATTTACTATTCATTTTTGTGCAACTGATTCTATTTAGTATACAAAGAATAAAATTATAACAATTTCTCTACCAACCTCTCTCTCTCTCCCCCTCTTACGCTCTCTCTCTTTCTCTCTCTTTACAAAAAAGAAAATATTTTCGAAAGATATGATAAATTATCACATCAATTTTCAGAAAATATTAGTTTATTAGTTTTTTCTCCATATATATTTGACAAATTTACCCTAGAAAAAATTAAGAGAAGAGTCATAAAATAATAGAAAGAAAAATTATCAGTGTCAGTGAGTTGGATCCTGCAAGAAACAATTATAAAAACTACATGTCATTAAACATTCTAATCAAAGCTGAGCCAATGACGTTTTCAAATTACAACAACCTATAGTCACAATTAAAAAAAGGCCTAGAATGGGAAACAATTTTTAGCAGTTCTCACACAAACAAACCATTCACTTTTGTAATTTTCCATTCAACGTAAAATTAGAGCACCCTCAATCAAGAGGGCTCCATAATTAATATAATTCATTTTCAGATAATTTGAGTTGCGTTGTTCGTAAAATTAAGAACTTCATAATTAAATATTAATATTAATATATTTTTACAATAGAAGTGATTTTATCAAACATTAGCAGTTCAAAATATTATATTAATAAAAATATATTGAACTGTGTGTCTTTCCTTTTGTAAGTGAAATGAAGAATTGCCTAGTGGAGCATAATATGCTTCATATTTGGAGTATTTTGTGCCGTTCATTTACTTTTTACTTTATTTTGATATTTATTGTTTCACCAAAATAATAACTCATTCATATAAACACTTCTTCCACCAACAATTGAGAGTGGCCTATTTATGTAGATATCTTTTTTTTATAATAGAACTATTACATGGTAGGTATTTGTCGTGGCTGGCAAAATGTAAGTACCCAAAATTTGTATGGTATTGTGGATGTTTCATTTAATGAGAATACTATACGAATGAGGTGTTGGCATGTATTTGTGGTCGTTTGGAAAGAATAAAAAATAAATGACTTCATAAACTTCTCCCTGAAAGTTTTCAGAGAACAAGTGTTGAGTAATGATGAACGAGAATGGAGATGAAGTGGATGAGACTTGATGATAAAGGAACGAGATTGATGAGAGAGTGAGAGAGAGAGATTCGTGAGAGATTAGAGAATTTATGAGAGTATATGAGAGATTCTGAGACTAAGTAACCAGAGAATAGAGAGAATAGAGAGAATAGAGAGAATAGAGAGAATAGAGAGAATAGAGAGAATAGAGACTAAGAGATTGTGAAGGAGAGAAAATCTCAGCTTGTTTATTAACCATCGACATACAAGGGTTTATATAGATAAAGAGAGCAACAATAGGGTTTACAAAATATCAGAGAAAGGAAAGGATGAGGCTCCTCGGTTTGAAATGAGTGAACCAGAGGCTATACACGTTCTGGAGACAGTCTGGCTGGTCAAGGGTGTAACTTGGCTGAGAATCGGCCACCAAGGTCCATGTATCTGTCCAGTCAACCGTCCAGGTTCATAGTCCAAGCTTCCCTTCCTTTCCAGCCTGTAAAGGCATAAACCTTATCCACAAACGGTCACAGCAAGGAGCATCTCGCAGATACCTTCCTAGATGCCATTATGATCCCATCTTCTTCTACAAACCATCCGAGGCTCCTTCCTTCACCATTGAAGCTTCTCTGTGACTTGGGATGCAAGGTAAGTCCTAGGGTTGTACGGATTTAGGGTTTGGTCCGTACAACTTGACTCGGTTTTTGCACAAACCTAAAATGTCTTCAAATGGTCGAGAAATAAGTTTCCCGAGTTGGCTCGTCCGTACGGCCGTACGGTACGGACCACCCTATTTTTGCACCTCAACCATTTGCTCCCAAATTGCACCCAAGCCTTCTTCCTTCATAGTAAACCCCTCTTGAACCTTGTTCTAGCTCTGCATAAGCTTCTGGACCCTCCTTAGACCTTGATCAGTCTCTAAGTGGGTTTTGCCCAAGCTTTGCACATTAACCTTTAGTGAGATGATTTATCACTTCAGGTTAACACTCCCCCTCAAGCTTGACTCTATAGATCCTGAGTCAAGCTTGGAACCCTGAAGTCCCTCCTCGTTAAAACCTTACCAAAGAAAACCCTCCTTAGGGATAAAACCTTGGCAAGGAAAGAGTAAGTTCTTTCAAGGCCTAGGGATTGGCCATTGAGCCTTTGTGCCTTAGAACCAGTGTGGTTGGACACAAAGGACTCTGGATCGTGGCCTAAACTAGTGCAGCCAACAACACAAGGCTTGCACACTCATAGAACTTGGCTTGACCTCTTCATAGACCCGGTTTGGGTCTCCCCCTCTCAACTGACTTCAAGGCCACCTTAGAGAAGCTAGGAAAAGACCATGATCATCTTCTGTGAGGCTCAAGCACTGGTAATGGTACCTGATACATTATCCCAAAGGTGCATCAGTACTTATCAAGATTAGGCAAGGCTCAAAGTTTAAACAAAACCAGAGATTCTAGCAATTAGACAATCTTCTAAATGAAGCAAGATACCAATGATGGTTTCAACTAAGGCTCAAGCACTAGAACTTATTCCATTTAACAATCAGAACCAATCTATTCAAGCATTTTAAGAACCATAGAAATGATGAATGACTTGTAATAGATTGAGTTCAAGTTACTTCCCTTTTTGTTTGGATGAGGAGTGACTGCTTTGTCACTTGAATCCCTCACACTTGGCCGGTTGCAACCTCTTCATGGCAACACCAACTTGATGGGAGGTTGTGTGGAACCTTCAGCTTCAGTTTTCAATCACCTTACCATAGAGACCGCATTGAAACTGAGCTTTCATGGACACACAACCAAGACTGCTCTGAACAGCCTCTTTGCATAGACATGCCACTGCCTAGACCCGGTTAGATGATCCTTTGTTGAAGTCCTTGCATGGCTTGATACAGGACCATGGATCATGTACATTTAGACTCCCCCTCAAGCTTAACTCCGAGACTATGGGAGGAGCTAAGCTTGTGAGATTAGTGTATACAGTTCCATGGTCTTAAGGAACCATCAGTCTTTACAAGACTTGATGTCCTAACCCTTGTGAGGTTTGGCTATCTTCCTTATAACAGGAACAAATGGTGTTTGAATCACCTTAAAAGCCCTCACAAGGTAGTCTCTCATTGTATGATAACCCACTCTACACTTCTTGTAGACTTTGGGACTGACACGTCCATGAGGTATCATACAATGGCATCATCCTCTCATTGCATATTCAATCACACTACACTTCCTGTAGTTTGTGGACTGACTCGTCCAGTGATGATATGCAATGGCATTAGATCAGTATCTTGTCACCTTGGTTTGGTTTGTCACTGTACTTCTTGTATACCTAACATCACCACAACTCAATGCAAGATCATATCATCCCATTGAGACCAAACCAAGATCACACATCCGGTTTGATCACCAATGCCTCAACAAGATATGATCTTGAAACAAGCTAAACACAAGAACAAGATCAAGCACATTTCAATATCTAAAGTGCAATGTATGCTTTTAACAATACACTGACACTTTAGGCTTTAATTTCATGCAGCAAAAGATGTATGCAACAACTCAACATACTATATGGATGCAATAGGTTCAATCCGAGAGCTACAAGAGACTATGCACACCAGTTCCAATCAAAACCAATGATGCAAGCAACCTAGACAACTTCTAAATGATGCAAGCATACACTGATGGATTAAACAAAGGCATTAGAACCAATATGCAACCAGATTGAACTTAGACAGAATGAGATATGCTTATGCAAAACAGATTATCAAAACCATGAAACAAGAGCTTAGACAACTTCTAAATGCTCCAAGACAACCATGATGGATAAGCTATGACACAAACGACTAGGAACACACTACAATGCAATAAACAAGCCAGGAGATCCTGGGACACAAACACCACTCAATGCACAACTAAACAAAGACACAAGCTCTTATTAAGGGTTTAGGAGGTTTGCTTACAACCCAAGGAATCTGAGCTGATTCCTTGAACCTCCATGGACACGGCTCATCTGAACTTGGCAGGTTTGAGATGTGGGTTAAGCACCCAACACCTCTCCTTGGTGTGTCCATCCCTCTTGCAATGCTCGCACTTGAGACCCCTTATGTCATCCCTCTTGTAAGCCGCCTTGTTGGACTGAGGATCTGCTTCAGCTTGTGAAGCAAGGAGAGGACTCTCCTTTGCTTCAAACAACCCGTGTGAACCTTCCTCTTTTTGGACTTGGGAACACACATCTTCAAGCGTGGGAAGCTTCTCAGACCTTAGGATATGCTTGATAAGGTCATTGAAGGAAGGACTGAGGGTTAAGAGCAGACCAAACACCTTGTCTTGCTCCCTTCTTTCATTCAACACCTCTGGATCAATGGATTGAGGTCTCAGCATCTCTAGTTCAGACCAAAGGGCTCTGAACTTTCCCAGATGAACTGTGAACTCCTCATTCTCTTGGGACAGGTTGTTGATGACTCTCTTGATTTCAAAGACTCGGCTAAGGTTAGAGATGTTACCATAGATCTTGTTTAAGGTTTCCCAAAGCTCCTTAGCACTCTCACAGTATGAGTATGCTTCAAGGATAGATCTTTCTAAGGAGCTTTGGAGAAAGGTTAAGACCAGGTAGTCATCTTGTTGCCACTTCTCTTCCGAGACAGTAAGGGAGCCAGTATCACCACTGGATCAACTCTCTTGAGAGGCGACAGCTTTGGAGGAGTTTGGAGCACCTGAGATGCAATGGCTCCATAACCCCTTTCCACCAAGAGTTGTTTTCACCAGGCGTGACCAGAGAAGGTAGTTGGGACCTTTGAGGATGACTGGAATGACAATGGCTCTGGAAGACTCCATCTTGAGGTTGGATATGAGCTAGACTGTCTTCTTTGTCTTCAAAGGTGTGGACTTTAGATCCGGATGAACTGGATCTGAAAGGAGTGATCTTTAGAGCTTGTGACTGATGCGAAAGCTTCACCAGGAGACTGAGCAACCAGGATCTGATACCATGAAAGTTTTCAGAGAACAAGTGTTGAGTGATGATGAACGAGAATGGAGATGAAGTGGATGAGACTTGATGATAAAGGAACGAGATTGATGAGAGAGTGAGAGAGAGAGATTCGTGAGAGATTAGAGAGTTTATGAGAGTATATGAGAGATTATGAGACTAAGTAACCAGAGAATAGAGAGAATAGAGAGAATAAAGACTAAGAGATTGTGAAGGAGAGAAAATCTCAGCTTGTTTATTAACCATCGACATAAAAGGGTTTATATAGATAAAGAGAGCAACAATAGGGTTTACAAAATATCAGAGAAAGGAAAGGATGAGGCTCCTCGGTTTGAAATGAGTGAACCAGAGGCTATACACGTTCTGGAGACAGTCTGGCTGGTCAAGGGTGTAACTTGGCTGAGAATCGGCCACCAAGGTCCATGTATCTGTCCAGTCAACCGTCCAGGTTCATAGTCCAAGCTTCCCTTCCTTTCCAGCCTGTAAAGGCATAAACCTTATCCACAAACAGTCACAGCAAGGAGCATCTCGCAGATACCTTCCTAGATGCCATTCTGATCCCATCTTCTTCTACAAACCATCCGAGACTCCTTCCTTCACCATTGAAGCTTCTCTGTGACTTGGGATGCAAGGTAAGTCCTAGGGTTGTACGGATTTAGGGTTTGGTCCGTACAACTTGACCTGGTTTTTGCACAAACCTAAAATGTCTTCAAATGGTCGAGAAATAAGTTTCCCGGGTTGGCTCGTCCGTATGGTCCGTACAGTCCGTACGGTCGTACAGTCCGTACGGCCGTACGGTACGGACAACCCTATTTTTGCACCTCAACCATTTTCTCCCAAATTGCACCCAAGCCTTCTTCCTTCATAGTAAACCCCTCCTGAACCTTGTTCTAGCTCTGCATAAGCTTCTGGACCCTCCTTAGACCTTGATCAGTCTCTAAGTGGGTTTTGCCCAAGCTTTGCACATTAACCTTTAGTGAGATGGTTTATCACTTCAGGTTAACACTCCCTCCTTTAACATGTATGTGTGAAGAGTAATGACAGCCTTATGTAGGATTGCCTTCTATTAGTTGTTATTCTCTCAAAATGTGAATTATGGTTAAGATGTATTATTGGGACCAAAAAAATGGTAAATCATTTTATGACGTTTGGAATTAAGACTAAACCAATTATTTCGTTCTTGTTTGTGTGATTTTTTGATTGCCACATAAGACTGATACAAATGGTCGACGATACTCTTATCCTTCACACAAGCCATGTGGTAATCCAAAGAATTTATCTCCCTAAAAAGAGTACAGTGAATCTAAGCTAGAGAAGTTTTTATACCCATCCGTGATGCGATGAGAGATGCAACGTTTGGAATTTGTCTCGATATGTTTCGGAATTGAATCCAACCCAATATCGAAATTTGTCTTGATATGTTTTCTCCATATTTATCATCCAGCTTCAAAGTTTGGGTCACCTGAACCAAGCATGACCTGCAAGCAACCAAACCACATCAAACATATCGATTAGAAAACATGTCTTTCACTTACGAAAATATTATCGAAGCAAAAGTATATGCGTCAGGATTAAGAAATATGTGAAAACAGCTGGCAAAGACAGGAGATGACAGATGTGTAATAACAGTACCAGTCACTTGCATAGTGTACGTTCCATCAGCGATCATGTTAGAAAGAAGAGGGTAATAATAATTTTGCTATCATAGCTAATTGTACACAATCAACCTAAAAAGGAAAAGAAGATATGAAACTCGAAATGTAAACCTTACAGACGTTTCAAATTGTTAGAGAGCGAATAAAGAACCAAGAAACATAATTAAAGAAAGAATATGCAATTGTACTGAGTAATAGTAATCAGACATGATGCTATTAGAACCTTCATACAATCTTTGAAAGTCTAATGCATAATGTAAACCAAAGAAAAGCAACCAAATGACCCCTACCAATACCTGAGCTAATTATTCGACCTGTTGAAATATTGGTAAATAAAATGGGCGATAGAGCGACGTAAGTATAGTCAATTTACTTGGTCCTTGCGAATCTGGCATAAATTGTGATCTCACCATTCTTATCCCTAATGCAACCTTAACGAAATAGCTTCGACTTGCATTAACAACACTATTGGATACCTTATTTCGCTATTAACCCACTAACAACCCAGTAGAAATATTGTTCTCCTGGGAAAAAAACAGAAAATGAAAAAAAATTGGCATGACTCATGAGGTTATTAGTAAGGCGATTTTTTAAAAAATAATGGTAGTAACTTGGAAACATGATCATACCTGGAGTGAATGAACTGAAGATGTATAGGTCGTAGATACACATGAGTAGATACTATTGGGTTCTTCTTTGATTCTTCCATCTGAATAAATAGATTAGGGACATACCATGTTCTATCGAACTTTTGGTTCTAGTCTATGAGTTCAAAGAATCAGATTAAAAAAAAAAATAAACTTCTCTCCTGAAGAATAGAGCGTCGTACGCCTAACCGTCTGATTTCAATGTTTTGTCTGCCATATGCGACTTTATGATTGATGGTCGTGAGGAAATCGAAAGTGATGATAACTGCAGCTTCCTCGATGAGACGGTCGAAGATGAAGGCGATGCGTTGCTGAAAAGGCGTTATCCTGGGCCAACAAATGGGTTTTATTAGAGAAAGAAATAAGAAAAAGGTCCATACGAAAATAATGACTTAATTAATTTAGACTTTTTATTGTAGAAATAAATTGCTGATTTGTGTCACCTCCTTATTTGAGGAATTTCCATGCTGATGTGGATAGCTTAGATTTTGATCTTATTCCCATTTTATTATAGTATAGATATATATGTTGGTTGAAATTGGATCTATCAATATAATCTTCTAAAAAGAAAAATAATAATCTTGAGTCAAACCTGTAAATATTAATCACATAATGTCTTTTTCCAGCAATAACATGGGCAAATCTCTCAAATAGCATTTTTAAGTTTTTATCATAAAATAGACCTCAAGAAAAAAAATGACTAAAATAGATTTTTTTTTAGTTTTAAACTTCACCTCCAAAACTCCATCTCATAACTCTAAACCATAAGTATAAATTAATTAATTAAAGAGGTATAAATATATATTTACACATTTTAGTAAGATCTATGTTGATTATTTTTCTTTTAAAATATTAATTTTGTAACAAAAATTTGAAAATGGCTATCCTATAGTATAACAAAAATTTGAAAATGGCTATCCTATAGTATTTCTCCAATAATATTAGATCAATACAACTATCATCATTTGATTTATATGATCATGGTCCAGTTTTCTTAAGTTAGTAGAAGTCGATCTGTGGTGATGCAACGTCTCTCATGTTAGTAACATATATTTTTGTTTCATGGATTAAGTAATTAGTCCATATAATGACGTCTGATTTATATAGTGAGACAAACTGTATTTTTCAATTTACGAAGTAACTAAGAATATTTAATCTTTTTAAAAAATGATTAGTTCGTGTAAACGTCTAGTAAGTATTATAAATAAATTATGATTGTTGTTCGTATGGATCGTGATCTTTAGAGTCATTTACACTTTAAGTCAGTTTACAAGTTTTATTAACACTCTAGGACAGTTTGTGCTACTGAGGTAGTTTTTGGGTGAAAAGTCTTAATTTACTCTCCAAAAAGTGTAACTAGTCCATTGAGTTTTAGTTAGGTGATATTCATTTGGTTAGGTGATTATAAATAAAGTCATTTATCTAATTAAAGTGGGTCCCATGTATCTTCTTCTTCGTTTTCTCTTCTTGAGTTCTTAGTTTTTCATTTTAAAAAATGAATGTTGGTTTTTCAGAATAATTTTTCCAGAAAATAATTTTATAATCAATATCTTTATTATCCAATCTATCTTTTGAGATATGTCAAGCTATTTTTCTAATGGTGATGTAATCATGATGTATAAAAGCTCTCCATGACACTCAAACGTGACAATTTAGAACAAATCGTTCGACAAATCAGAGACCAAAAATGATTGTTCAAACTTTTAAAATTAAAGTCATGAATTAGGATTGAAATCTATCACATCTGGGCAAAAATATATTAAAAACAAGTTGAGAATGTAAGGAATCGTGGAAAATATGAGAGATTTGGAGAGATTAGGTCGATAATGGCTAAAGAAGAAGATGAGGTTATTTTCGTAATTTTACAACATTAATGAAAAAGAAATGTCGTGTGTACATTACATTCAAATTGTACATGTGTACACCTAATTTTGTAGTATACATCAAAGGGATGGCGAACACATTTTTGGCTTTTCTCTAGGTGTTCTATCTAAATAACTAAGTCTATGCGACTTTATGAACTCAAGATAATGTTAGCACAATGTACATGTGAATTTTTTTTCCTTCTTCCCATGTACACGCAAGGTCGGGCCATCCTTGAAATTTTACTGAACTCAAATATCATCCTTCACACCTTGTTTAAGAGTTTTTGATTAGTGTGTGTGTTTTCATGCTAGGTTCATGTGTTAGGTCTTAACTTGATTAATGTTTGGTTGTTTTACATATGTACACTATCATATATACAATATACATGTACACCTCCATATTTACTGTACACGTGTATGCTATTAAACTTTATCGTTCACACCCACAGTGAAGATGAAGATAACAATGATAATAGCGATGATGTTGATGATGGTACTGGCAAGTTGAGTACTACGACATGGTAGATATATTATCAAGGCTGTCAATCTCATCTTTTTCGTGTGAATCTTCTGGATTCATATAATGCAAACTAAATTGAATTTTGTGTTTTCTTCATCAACCTGTTGTTCTTCATATTGGTTTAGTGCTCCTTTTTAGATTGTCATATTCATGAACGTAGACGTTTTTATAACAAAAACATATCAACGCTAAGATTGTTCAATTTAAGTAAAATGTTTGGGATTATGAATTTGCACTTATTTAAGAATGTACATATAACAATCTTTTCATGTGTTGTAAACATGTTTCAAACATATGTATACACAAACGGAATCTATAATTTTGTATATATGTACACAACAATGGTTGTACACATGTACACACATGTTATATAGACAAGGTAGAAAATATAATATCAACGATTGTGTACACGACAATAGGCGTACACATGGTTGTGTCGTTGTGCTACTGAGAATGTATGTGAGTGTGTACAATGAGGTCGCTTAGTGTACATGTATGCTGAATTACGAAGCGTGAAAAAATGGTAAGAAATTTTTTTTTAAAGAAACGTACATGAAAGGCTTTTGTATACAAAATTCCACAGAGAGTCATCATAGGACCACTCTCCTGGGATAACCATACAGTGATCCGCCATTGTGGAGTCTACAGAATAATAAGCAAAGAAAATTAGGTTATACATAAGCACAATTGTTGAGTAGTGTGATTAAACTAACATTCTTCTCTTCAGCAGTAATCCGAGGAGATGAAGTCAAAGGTGAGATTGGGGTGAAAGAAAAAAGATTTCAAAAAAAACATGAAAAGAAAGGAAAAAGAAGATGAGTCAATTTGCTTTATCAGATGGAGTGAATCTTGAACGTCAAAAAGAAAAGTACAAAACAAAATCCAATGGTTAGGAATTGAGACAGATATAAGTCTTGTCAATAATTCAGAGATAATCTGGACCGTTGAAATGGCAGATAAATGTGTGGTGGGGAGTGGTTCCCGCTTAATTAATTTAGGAGTTAGTTAGCAATTTAGTTAAAAAATGACTAGTTCAGTTAAGGAAAAAGGAAGCTGTTAGAATAAACTACATTAGTAGTACAAACTGCCTTATAGTGTAATTTAAAACTTAAAACTGTCTTACAGTGTAAATGTTTCTTAAAAATATATATATATAAAGATCAGAGTATTTTACACTGTAAGACAGTTTATGAGTTTTATTTACATAATAAGACAGTTTGTGATACTAAGACATTTTCTTTTAACTTTTTCATTTCTTTTCTAACCAAATCGTAACTAGAGTACAAATTAGTAGGATCCACTTACTTTTATATCTTTAGCTTCTTATCTTTCTTATATTCTGTTCTATTTTATTCTACATGATTGATTTTATTTTTTTGAACTAAGATTCTCTAAAATTCAAATTAAAGTGCATATTTTTATAATCAACTAGAATCTCATGGTAAATTTGAAATTTATGACACAAATTGTTTAAAGAGATTCATGGTAAACATCTTCACCGTCGAGTTGCGTCAAGCTCTTACAACGAAAACCTATGGCGATCTCTTTGTTACTGTCTCATTCCTCGTCAAAGAATCACCTCCAAATCACTCTGGAACACTCAGATCCTCTGCTGTGGCCGTCTTCAATGGTTGTAGCTCGTTTTCTCTGTCTGAAAGTGAAAGCTTAGAAACAATAATGGGGAATTTTCACCTTTTTGCAACTATGATCCTTCAATTTTTGTTATTCTTATGTTTGACTTTAAACTTTAAAATTTATAAAATTAACTTTTTTATTTCGCCTCAAACTGTCTAACGTGCATTTGCACCCTGTTATATGCAAATGAGCATATTACTGCAAAATATACACTTGCTATGTATAAATGATCAAAATGAATTAAAGTAAAAGTCTAAAACTTATCTAAGTTATACGTCAAAGAGAATATGAGTAATGAGTAAAAAAAATCCGGCTTTATAGGAGGTCTTTGTCTTTCCATGAGGTATGAATCATCTTTTGTGTACGTTGTTTTAATGACAAAGTGTACACAAAATAACCCACAAACTTCTTCACATATATTGGTTCATTTTCGGTGTACACGCAAAAAGTGTACACAAAATAGCACACAAAATCTTGATTGTTCATTCCAATTCAACCTCATAATTATACTAATAGTCGTTGGTCTTTTGATTGCTTTCATTTTTGCATCTAAAATTTCAAAGTAAACAAATGTCTCTTTAATTTAGTCCAAAATTAACTAATTATGTACTACAACACCTTGTTAATGCAATTGAACTCATTTGTGCACATAATTAAATGCATTATAAAAAAATTAAAATGAACTAAAATCAAAAGCTAAAAATCTTTAGCTATGAATACACACACAAAATCATGTGTACGCCTATTATCGTGTACATAATCGTTGATATTACATTTCCTACTTTTTCTATGTAACATGTGTACAATCGTTGTTGTTTACATATGTACAAAATTATATATTATTTGTGTATACATATGTTTGAAACATGTTTACAGCACATGAAAAGATTGTTATATTTATATTCTTAAATAAGTGCAAATTGATAACTCCAAACATTTTTACTCAAATTGAGTAGCCTTAGCGTTGATATGTTTTTCTTATAAAAACGTCTACTTTCATGAATATGATAATCTAAAAAGAAACACTAAACCAATAGGAAGAACAACAATTTGATGAACAAAACACAAAATTCAATTTAGCTAGCATTATATGAGTCCATAAGATCCACACGAAAAGATGAGATTGGCAGCCTTGATAATATATCTACCATATCGTAGTACTCAACTTGCCAGCACCATCATCAGTCATAGCTATTATCATTGTCATCTCCATCTTCATTGTGGGTGTGTACAATAAAGTATAATAGCATACACGTGTACAGTAAATATGGAGGTGTACATGTATATGGTATATATTATAGTATACATATGTAAAACAACCAAAAATTAATCAAGTTAAGACCTAACACATGAAGCTAGCATAAAAACACACACACTAATCAAAAGCTCTTCAACAAGGTGTGAAGGATGATATTTGGGTTCAGTAAGATTTCAAGGATGCCCCGATCTTGCCTGTACATGGGAATAAGGAAGAAAAATTCACATGTACATTGTGTTAACATTATCTTGAGTTCATAAAGTCGCATAGGTTTAGTTATTTATATAGAACACTACAGAAAAGCCAAAAATGTGTTCACCACCACCTTGATGTATGCTAAAAAATTAGGTGTACACATATATATTTTCAATGTAATGTACACACGACTTTTCTTTTTTTCATTAATGTTGCAAAATCACGAAAATAACCTCATCTTCTTCCTTAGCCATTATCGACCAGAAATCCTAATATCTGCATATCTTGCCTATTTTCCACGATTATTTACTTTCTCAACCTGTTTTTAATATATTTTTACTCAGATGTGATAGCTTTCAATCCTAATTCATGGCTTTAATCTTAAAAGTTTGAATAATAATTTTTGGTCTTTAATTTGTTGAACGATTTGTTCCAAATCGTCACGTTTGAGTGTCATGGAGAGCTTTTATACATCATGATTATACCACCATTAGAGATATAGTTTGACATATCTCAAAAGATCGATTGGATAATAAAGATATTGATTATAAAATTATTTTCTGGAAAAATTGTTCTAAAAAACCAACATTCATTTTATAAAAGGAAAAAGTAAGAACTCAAGAAGAAGAAACGAAGAAGAAGATACATGGGACCCACTATGATTAAGAAAATATGTATTAGATTTATATTATTAAAAAAAAAATATTCTTAGAGATGGTAGGACCACTTTAGTTAGATAAATGACTTTAGATATAATGATTTCGTTTCTAGTTGCAAAAAACTGTCTGAGTAGCAGAAACTGCTTTATCATGTAATTAAAATTTGGAAACTGCCTTAGAGTCTAATATTTTTTTTTATTGTAGATTTAATGGTCAAAATTTAAAAGAGACAAAGTGGATCCCTCTATCTATCTCTTTCGACTTTTTCCTCCTAAATTCTCTTTTCTTTTTAGAAAATAAAATTTGTTTCTTCAATATTTTTTTCAAGATTTTTTTTATTAAATCATTATCTCTATTACTTGATCTATCTTTTGAGATATGTCAAGATATATATATATTTTTATATTAAATCATTATACGATGGTGTTGCATATTATACAAGTTAGTGTGGATTTCAAGGTTTAGCAAAATTATACGGTTATGTTGCCTATTTGCACATCTGATCCTCCAATTCTTGTTTATTCTCTAATTTATCTTAAAATTTTATTATGTTCATAATTTTTCCCTGAAAATTTTAATTATGCAATCTAGAACAAGCGAATATTCTGATTTTGCAACATTTCAGTTTTATCATATATGTTAACTTAGCAATGTCTACATGTACACATGTCATTTATCTTCCTTTTCATGGACTATACTAAAAACTATTAAAATCAACATCATAATTAAGAAGTGTACAAATAAATCGGTGCTTCGTAAACTAGCACTGTTCTAAATTGGAAGACTTACATGTTTAATGTTTATGTATACGAAGATAGTGAAATTATATGGTGTTCATGTATTATTTGTACAAGTTAATTTGTGTACATGTGAGTCATTGTACATGTAGATAGTAAAAAAATTGTGTACGTGGTATAATGTACACATCAAATTGTTTCAAAAGTTACAGTTTCTTTTTTCTGTGCATTTTTTAAAAACCTTAGTAATATGTTTGTAATATTTTCACAGGTGATTACTTAATCTTTTGCATAGAAATATACAAGCTACATCATTACATCATGAAGGGAGCATGAATCAGTACTTGATACTCATATATCCATCATATTTTAATAAAACTCAGCTTGGCTCAAACCTCAGATATTCCTTACTCCGAACCTCAAAAGAAAAATATATTTACTATAAATTAGAAAAATAAAACCACAATTTTGATGGAAACTAGTTTTGATTTTAAGAAGTAAAGTGTAAAACAGTGTACATGTGGACAATTTGGTTGGTGTACATATGAATTTTTGTAAAACAGTGTACATGTGGACAATGAAATATATGTAAAACAAAAATAGTTTTAGGTTAAAAACAAATTTGTACATATTGAATTTTTGCCATCTAAATTAAACCTTCAAACTTAGCTTTCACTGTATAACCATGTACGCATGTAAATTTTTTTTTCACATACCTCGTCACATCGAGTTGCTTCAATATGAGAGTATGTTTCAATGTAAAAAAGATTGTTATTTTGTGTACAATATGATGGTGTACACCTTGGGACATGTACACATGGACATCAAAAATTAATCAATTTATGCAAAGAAATTGTACACATAGAGCTTGATTGGCGGTTGTTTACTAAAAGAATACTAAAATACATAACAAAATAGATCAAATCAAACTAAAGATGGTGTACACGACAATAGGTCTACACATAATATCGTGTATTATTCATATCTAAAAAAAAATTAACTGTTCATTTTAGTTCATTGAATTATTTACAATGTATTTAATAACGTACATATATGTGTTCAATTGCATTACAGGAAATTGCAGCACATAGTTGGTTAATTTTGGATTAATTCAAAGAGACAATTGTTAATTTTTGTAAATTTGTAGATAAAGATAAAAGCAATTAAAAGACTAAGCATCATTCGTGCAATTATGAGGATTTACTAGAATCAACAATTAAGAAGTTTGTGGGTTAATTTGAGAAGAAAGATGCAGAATAAAAAAAAGTTTTGGTTAAAAACAAATTTATACATAACGTTAAGGACCAAATGTGCAAAAGAACTCAAAATAGCAATTGATGTCCTTGAGCTTCTCGTCACGGCGAGAGACGAATTCACATTTGTTCACAATTTTCTGAAAAGTTGTTGAAACGCAATACATGAGATGATGAGATATGGCAACAAGTGCCGATGACAAAAAAAGATCAGCCACCAATTCGTCGTTACCTCCGATGTGTTTCCGTTTCATCACATATCTAGGAGGCGAAAAGAGAGAAAGCAAATAAACTACATTGATTTTTGGACATGTAGATCTGTAATAAGAAAAAAATGAATCAGTGATACATAAATAAAAGAGAAAATGAAATTATGATGGTAAAATGAAATGATTTACAAAAAAAATATGATTTATAGAAAAAAAAGGAAGTTGGTGAACACTTTTCTCAAAAAAAAAAGAAATAGGTAATGATGAGAAAGAAAAAAGAAAAATAATTCAAGTTGTCCAATGTGAAACTATTTTAGTTAGATGAATTAATTTAGTTAATAGTTAATTAATTTTAGTTATAAAAAAATACCAGAGTAGTTGAAACTGTTTTATATTGTAATAAAAACATAAAAACTGTCTGTGAGTATAATAACTCTTTAAAAACGGGATCTCGTTATGTTACTATATATGTTTATTAAATAATTTAAGTTTAGATTTTAATAAATTTGTGAATGGAACAGAACCACGTGGCGTTACAATTTCTCTGCATTGTGTCAGGGTCCCTAGATAAAGAGATGTCTCTTTTGAATTTATCATTTCTCTTTCCAACTATTTGATATTTTATTAATTTTTCGGGATAGAAACTCCAGTAGAATAGCATTGCAACGGATGCCCTTTAGAAATCAATCAAAAGTTTGGTTACAGGCAAAAGAAGGTAAGTAGGAAAGTGTTCTCCTGCAAATAACATGGCTATGCTTCACATCATTCTCAATATTCTTCTGCCCCCTCTTTCCATCATCTTCCTCTTCTTCTTTTATCCAATCTATCTTTTTATCAAACTTCTAAATTTTGTTTGTAAGTATCTTTGCGTTGAAAATGTCTCTGGAAAAGTAGTTCTCATCACTGGAGCTTCTTCTGGCATCGGAGAGGTTAGGTTTGGATTTATTCTTTTTCTTCTTTTTTTTTGACGAAAGTTTTGGATTTATTCTTCATATCAATATAATTATCATCCAAAAGATTAATATTCTGATTATGAAATTATAGTTTATTTCTCTAATTTTCTTATAGATATATTTGAAATGATTAAAGTATATGTATATGTATATATATACACACAAGGTTTTGACTTTAGGATTTTACAACGGTATGGCTACTTAACAAATTTCTAGAAAAATATATATATTTATATACACAAGGTTTTGACTTTAGGATTTATACAGACTAGATTTTTTTTCTTTTGGTGACTTCTGAATTGACATGTTTGGTTGATATGTTTTTTATTCTTCGCTGAAATAAAAAGCATGTTGCATACGAGTACGCGAAGAAAGGAGCATATCTAGCTTTGGTTGCTCGACGAGAGGATCGTTTACATATAGTAGCAGAGACATCACGGCAGTTAGGTTCACGGGACGTTATCACCATACCTGGTGATGTTACTAAGATTAATGATTGCATGAAGTTCATCAATGAGACGATAAGTCATTTTGGAAAAGGTGAGTACTCAATTACAAACATAATAAATTGTTTATGTTCTTTAAAATATAAACATAATTTAATGACAAATCTGATGGGAGTTAGAACATGAATGTGTTATGGGAGAGTTATTATTAATTCTCTTAAGACGATATATATATATATATCTAAAAAAAACTATTGTTATATCAAGAGGAAATCAATTTAAATTATAATGTCCCGACCGTCCATGGTTAATGGGCTTCCCACATCCGCTTTCTCGGTCTGTGGACTCCATTACGTGCAACGAGTGGTGTGTCAATTTTTGTAAGGGTCAAAAGTCATGTTTACTGGCTCTGCAATCACCACTCGGCATTTCCATATGCTTTGGTCTCACTCGCACGGTATCGCGAATCACTTCCCGATAAGTCACTCATCTTTTCATTACTCCAACATAAGTATGCTTAATCTTGGAATTCTAAACGGATATGTGACAAAAAAGGTAAGTGCACTTTGGTGACGTAGGTAATCAAATCAATTCTCTTAAATCTTTCCACATATACTAGAAATCACAATGGTACAACTCACTCCCACTCACAGAGCATAACGTCCTCGTTACGCATCATGACAGGTCTCAAGACGCCTATCAAGTCAGAACCGAGATGGCTAACCAGTTATGATACTAATTGTAAAGCCCCGACCACCCATGACTAATGGGCCTCCCACGCCCGCTTTCTCGGTCTGTGGGCTCCATTTCGTGCAACGAACGGTATATTAAATTTTTCTAGGGGTTGAAAGTCATGTTTATTGATCCTGCAATCACAACTAGACCTTTTCCAATGCTTTGGCCTCACTCGAACAATATCGCGAATCACTTCACGATAGGTCATCCATCCTTTCACTACTCCAGCATAAGCACGCTTAACCCTGGAACTTAATACGGATGTCTGACGCACAAGATTAGTGCACTTTGGTGATATATGTAGTCAAATCAATTCTCTTAAGTCTACATATACCAAAAATCCGGATGTTACAATTCACTCCCACCCATAGAGTGTAACGTCCCCGTTACGCACCACGACAGTCTCAAGACTCCTCTTGGGTCAGAACCAAGATCGCTAACCAGTTCTGATACCACTTGTAAAGTCCAGACCGCCCACGACTAATGAGTCTCCCACGCCCGCTCTCTCGGCCCGTGGGCTCTATTTTCTGCGACGAGCGGTGCGTTAATTTTTCTAAGGCTCGAAAGTCATGTTTACTAATCATGCAATCACCACTCGACATTTCTCCGTGCTTTGGCCTCACTCGCACGGTATCGCGAATCACTTCCCAATATGTCACCCATCATTTCACTACTCCATTATAAGTACGCTTAACCTTAGAGTTCTAAACGGATGTGTGACAGAAAAGGTAAATATAATTTGGTGACGTAGGTAGTCAAATCAGTTCTCTTTAGTTTTTTCACATATACCAAAAATCATGATGTTACATAAATACGGGAAGGAGAGAGGAAAAAATTTCTATGACTTTTCTCTAAAATCAGACAAAATCCTAGGTTTCCCTTTAAACAATTTCGTTCGCCTCTCTGCTATCATCTTCGTTGGTGTGAGAGGCACCACGCCTCCATCTCTTTTGTTCCCATCAATGCTTCATCTGTTGTTAGCCCCTTCTCTCGGGATTGACCTTACTTACAGATCTGAGATCTGTTTGCTTGTGGTGGGAAGTCGATGTTGGGTTTTAGATCTCTCAATTGCTTTATGGACTAGCGATGGTGGTCTCCTTCCCTCTATTTGTCCTCTTGACTGCTGCAAGGTGGTTGTTCGGTGAACTACGAGTGGTGTGGAGTAAATGTGGTGATATGAAGTCGCAGTTGTGGGGCGTTGGTAATTAGTCTCGTGGTCAGAGCTCGTCGGATGTCTTCTTTTGGGACGAGAGTTGTTTGAGGACTGCATATCTATTCATTCTCGGAGTTTTCCTGGCAGCTCAGCTTCGCATGTGGGTCCCTTCTCCTCTTCCTATGCTTTTGCCTCCGTGGAGTAAATTATATATTTTCTCCTCATTTCTCTATGGATTTCGCTTGTCATGTTGGCTCAGTTCAGTTGGTGGTTGTTGGCGGTTTATGTGCCGGTTCAATGTTCTTTTTCTGAACCGATCCTTTCTCGGAGATTATACAAGAAGAAGTCTTTCTTTTTCTTCTTGGCTCGCGGTGGCTGTCGGGCACCATCGGAGTTTCTCTTAGCAGAGTTCTGAAGCTTAGCCGCACAGTGTTCTCTTCCAAAATTAGATTTTCCGTCTCTCAGTTTAAGATGGGTATCTCCTCTCTGGTTGGTTAGTTTGTTTCTAATTTTAATTCCTTGTTTGTTTAGCTAAATCGAGCACAATGTTTAATCTATAGTATGAGTTTTATTTTAAAATATATAAGAACATAAAAACCGAAGAAATAGAAAAACGTTTTGTCAAAGAAAATGAGAAATTTAACGTAAAAGCATTTTTTTAGAAGGTTTTTCACCTAAATTTCTCAAAATAATAATATCTTATTAAGTGAGTATTTTAAAATTTTGAAAAATTCTACAGTTCTCAGTTATTTGAGTTACTTATCTAATAAAGTATTATTGTTTTCTTTTTCTTTGTGTGTGAGAAATTCAAGTTGGAAAATACTAATGAAGATGTTCAAAGCCTCTTAAACTAAATAAAATAATATTCAAAAATAAAAGGAACTTTCTTAAACTATCATTTAGAAATAAATATCATCGAGAAAACATTATCATTATATCAAAAAAAATTTTTTGCCTAGTATAAATCAAACTCAATTTGTACGTAATAGTATAACATAACATTTAACAGGAAATATTTAAAACAAGTTATCAATATAGTGTCATCTTTAGGGAATTGGATAAATACTTCACAACAAGATTTTATTTGAAAATTACACCTATATTTTTTTTAAATTACACTTTCTACTATATAAAATGACTAAATTATCCATATTAAATGTTTTTAAATATCCTAAAATTTTTAATTAATACATTAAAAATTACGTACTTGAATGGAAAAAAATCGAGTAAACTACACAAAAAAATTAAGAACTCACAAAAATCGAGTGCTAATATCATTGGTGAGTAGTGTAATAATGTTATTCTCCTATCACAATAAGCCCTACTGTAAAGATCAAAACTGGTTTTAGCTTATATGTTGAAGAGTTAAATGATTGGTTTAGAAACGGGATGACAAGAAAATGACCTTGTAGATTTTTTTCAAGTCATATTTTATCATAAATAAGTATTATAAGTTATTAGCAAAAAAAAAACACAAGTATTATAAATGTTGTTAAATATTCGAACCTCTACTACATAGGGGCCATAAACAACACAAAAGTGAGAGCCCATATTTACACTGTAAAAAACATAAATACAAGTAAAATTTAAAGATTGCCTTTAGTCAAGAAAAAGTAAAATTTAAAGATAAACTATAAGAAATAGAAAGAGAAACTTTTAGAATCATTGAGAGACAATAAGAAAAACAATCATGTCAAATGCGGGCCCATGATGATTCTGAGTTTTGTTTTTATCTTTCCACTAAATGCTTCATAGTATAGTTATATAAACTTTAAAAGAAAAAAATGGAGCCTTTAAAAGTGGGGGCCCTAGGCGTTGTGTCCAACTACGCTCCTGCGTCTAAATGATTATGATATTAAACGAGAATTCGACCAAAAAAATCATGAACTTTATATGAATTGTCAAAAAAAATATGTACTCGATCTTGACCAAAAGAAATTTGTACTTTTGATGATTTTGTTAGTTTATTAAGAAACTTACAATTGACTTGCTAATTTAACATACTGTTAGTGATCAATTAAAACTGTGTTAACTCGACGGTAATTATTGGCGTTAAGTAAAACGACGTCGTTTTACGTGATTTGAAAAGAAAAAAAAAGTAGACTCCTATATTCGAACTCAGGTTGATTAGAAAAAATAGCAAGGTATTTTACCATTGGGCTAGTGACACTTTTAATGGATTTACTAACACATTTATAATTATTTAGTACTGATTGAATATAAAATAAATTCTCTAAAAACTTAAAAAGATCTTTACAATTTTAAATATTTGAAAAATAAAGATTTTTTTTATTAATTACTTTTGAAATTAAAATTTAAAATATTTTTTTATTTAGAAAAATCAAAAATCTTCCAAATTTTTTAATTTTTTAAAAAATTTCAAAATATTTAAAACTTCAAAGAAAATGCAAAAAAATAAAGTTACAAGTATCAGCTAAAAATTAAAATCGCACTCATAATGGGTAAAATATTTATTTTAAGCATTTTAATTTAATTTTAATATGTAGGTATCTTTTTATGTGTGAATAATTAATTTCAATTTTTTATCAATTGTTTTTTAAAAAAAAATGAAAATTTTTGGTAGATTTTTGATTTTTTTAAATAAAAAATAAAATTTATTTTATTTAATTAAGAAATTAATTTTATAAAAAATCATTATTTTCTCAATTTTTTGAAATTTTAAAGATCTTTATACATTTTAAGAGAATTTTTTTATATTCAATCAGAACTAAATAAATGTAAATGTGTTAGTAAATCCATTGAAAGTGTCACTAGCCTAGTGATAAAATACTTTGCCATTTGATCTAATCAACTCGAGTTCAAAACTAGGGTTATATTTGTTTTTGTTTTCAAATCACGTAAAACGATTTCGTTTCATCTCATTTGAAAGCGACGTCGTATCACCTAACGCAAACAATAAACGACGTCAAAATTTTCTATTAGGTTTACTGACAGCGTGCTAAATTGGCAAGTCAACGAAAATATTGTTAATTAATTCTAAAGTCAATGAAAGTTTTATATTTTTTTGGTCAACCCAAAATTTCATCTTTCTTTTGGCAATTCCTGCAAAGTTAGTGATTTTTTGGCCGAATTTTCGATATAAAACACAAGCGTTGACAAATGTAATGGGTGAATTGGGTGAACTGAGAGGCTTTCACGAAAATTAGCCAAATGTATGATTTTCAAGGTATGTCATCATGTTTTTCCTTTAGGATCAGAGATTGTGTTTGGTTTCTAAGTCTTACATGGTTGCCTATCGCCTGAGGATGTTTTATAAATCATCAAGGGACACCAGTTTGAAGTCATACTGTAACGGAAACATACCCAAGACGATTTCAAGCTATTCCAAAATATTTTCAGTATATGAGACATCTGTTAAGAGACCTACCCGCTCTTCATAGCCAATATGTAAAATTATAATATTAACTAAACCCAACCAATAAAAATATTGGTTACACTGATTAGTTTGAAAAGATTTAGTGAATCGTAGGTTTATGATAAATAACGCTTTAAATTTTGTTTTAAAATATGTATTGAAGATATTTTATCAAATTTTAGTTCGGAAATAATAGCAATCGAAATATTGAATTTTATATATTAAAAACATAATATCTTTTAGATCAGGACAAAGTTGTCTTATCACATAAGTATAACAAGTTAGTTTTCAAGAAATAAAAAGTAAAATGTATTCTTTGTTAAGGATTATCTTTTTTTTTTTTTTTTGTCCGCGTTAAGGATTATCTAGATGGTTGACATTAGTAGTTATCCTATACATTGTAGTTATCTCATTTTCTTGTAGTTATCTCTATGTTAGAGATAGAGCTTATCTACACCTATGTGCTTGTATATATATGAGTCCCTATGAATGAGAATAATATACAACACTTTCCACAACACGTTATCAGCACGATAATCCCTATCCTGAAAGCTACAAACCAAAAACCCCTAATTCGTCCGCAAACTTTAGAGAGACCGTTCTCTTAAACTGTGGGGAACCAGAAGGCGATCGATATATCAAATCGAAGCCCAAGATGAGATGAATCTGTTGCCGCAGACGTCTAGACGAGATCTCTGACGCGTTCTCAATCTCAATTACAAAACGCGCCGCCGACTTACCTAAAACCCTAATATCTCCTTCCATCGACGGCGAACTTCAAACGGTTCGTTCTCTCAAACCGTGTGGACTCAGAAAACGTGTAATATATCAAATTGAAGCCCCAGACGTGGCGAAGAAGTCTGTGAAAACGGTTTGCTGATCCGATCAGTGACGCCCCCTCACGCACAATTACAGTGAACGCCGTCAAGCTTTGAAAACTGCATACGATTTCAAAAGCTAAGATTTCTCATAAACCCTAAGTTTTTCATGAACCTTAATCTTCTTTCTCTCACAGATTAGAGACTTTGGAATATATCTAATCCTTCTTAGCTTACAAACTTGATATCAGCTTGAACAAAGTAAGCTCACGGATTAGAAGTTTGTAGCTCATGAGGAACAACTATAGGATCTTTCTCATGGTGGTCCAGTTTTCTACACATCAAACCATAAGGTAAAGATCTAAACCAGAAAACATAGATCTATAAAAAATAACCTTAAAATAATCTATTGAACTTGAATCATATGCAATCTGCATATGGTATGGACCTAAAAACATAAAAATAAAAGAAGGCGTATACTATTCAAGCCATATACTATTTTACTCAAGCCGTATGCATTATTTAATCAATCCGATGTCCTCTTGCTATAGTCTCATTCGTTTGATGAAAGATCCAAAGACATACGAGTTCATGAGTGCATGAACGTACTTGTTTTTCGGATCCGAGAACACTTGTATATATTATATATGCTATACTTTTGAATCGCATGAAAAAAGCCTAAGACCCTACTCGTATAGATTTGGTATAACCGCATACTTGCGTTACAAGTTTTATAAACCCTAGCCATATTATTTAGGGTTTTACTTATAAATCGTATATACATATATATCAAAAACCGAATATTAAGATATATACATAAAGCCGTATATATCTAAAACATATAAAGATATGTATCTGCATATATAATAATAAAAACCATAGATATAAATATATATATAAAAAGTATACGTATATATATAAAGAAAATATATATCCGCATATTTATATACATTAAAAAAACACTATATATAATATATATGAAAGAGATATTATATATTATAAAGATTAAATATGAATGGGTTTATAATCGAGAATTCATTTCTTGATTGATTATGTAATTGAATTCATTTTTATTCGAGCTATATGTCTCGACCAACCAACATAAGTTTTGAAATCATAAAACTTATAAATTATATAATTTCATATGTGGAAATTCGAGCCCTTGGATTATACTAGCCTAAATCTCTATGGAGATAATTATGTAGAATGAGTAATGAACACTACAGTTGCCCTCAAGTCAAGGACTCGGGAGATGTATTGTTGATAGTAATAAAGCAACTGAGAGTGAAAAGAAAAGAGCCATAAAAAAAATATGCGCTATCATCTCACTGAGGATCTGAGAAATCTGTGCCAAATATTGAGGATCCTTGTGATCTCTGGGCGAGATTAGAAATTCAATGATACTATGGCATAAGGCCATGTTTGACTTGAAAATCCTCAAGTTCCACGACTTTGAGTCTGTGGACAAATATGATTCTGCTCTAATGAAAATCGCTTATAGTCTTTGAACTATGTGGTGAAGTGGTAACAGAGGAGGACTTACTGTATAAGACATATTCCACATTCCATCGACATGATAAATTGATCTCATATATTACTAAGAGATTCAAAACCTATAATGACCTTTTGTCATATCTGTTGAAAGAGGAGCTGAGAAAACAGCGTATTAGAGAGACCATCAGCGAATATGATAAAGTTATGAAAAGATATTACGAGTATAAAAACAGTGAGATGAAACTTTCTGAAAAGGCTGAAAATCCAAGAAATCCAAGGAAATTTTCAAAAAAAAATTCGAAAATCATTTTGAAAAAAATTCGAAAAAGGAAAATTTTTGAAAAAAAGAAAATTCAAAAATCATTTTGAAAAAAATTCGAAAAAGGAAAATTTCGAAAAAAAATTCGAAAAAAACAATTTGAAAATCATTTTGAAAAAAATTCGAAAAAAATAAATCAAAAAAGGAAAATTTTCGGGAAAAATTCGAAAAAAATATCGAAAATCATTTTGAAAAAAAATGAAAATAATAAAATCTATATTATAATTATATGATTCTTATTTTGTAAAGACGAGTACATAAGGTTATAAGAATATAGTTGCCTAGTTAAAAGAACTATGACCAAGACAGTGCCTAAAGGGCTAAAGAGATCCTAATGATCTACATTCACCCATAAGATCCATTGAGTTATAAGAACTTAAGTATGAATGGTTTCCCAAATAAAAAAAACAAACAATGGGTAAGAAAGGAAACAAAAGGGTTCCTTCAAAAGATTTGAAATAAAACCGCCCAAGACCTAATAATGTAGTCTAGACTATACTTATGTACTCTACTGATCTAAACTATGCTAACGATCAGTATGTTAAGAGGCAAAAGAGCCATGTATACCCAAATTGGTATACCCACGAAATTACACTTAATGGCATTAGCCATCCAGACCTGAAACTTGATGCAAAGAATGTTAAAGAGCACATAAAGTTATCCCATAGTATCTCACGTTGTGTTACATGTACACAAAGGGAAACTTACTAGGCTATAAAAGTCTCAAGCACCACGTGATTATAGTATATCCATGAGGGGGAGTGAGGACAAAACCTTGACCCATGAACATACTACAAATTCGTGTGACATGGTCTATGATCATAGTAGTAGACTCAGCTGACCAAATTCCTTTTACTACAAAGGTCACTAACTAATGCTTGGAGACAGATTGAATTACATGTATAAGTTGAACATGCATCAAGCCATACAAGTGAGCATAGATATTCCCATCTCAGAGAAATAAGGGTCATGACCAGACATAATAAAACCACCACATAACATATGTGCTTCTAAAGATAAAACCTGAGAAAATGATTGGGAATATATGTTGGATATGGGTATGACTTTCTCCTACAAGTTTTAAGAAACCTTGAGCCAAATATGGGTGATAAGGCTAGGTTCACGGATTGCATGATTATGAATCCAACTATCCAACATCATAAGGAGAAAGATATAAGCTGGATATGATAAGAAAAAGAGAATGGTATTGACCATCATTGTCTTGGCAAGATCTTCAGACTTGAGTATATGATTTAAGACGTCTAAAGAAAGAAAGATGCCAGACACATTGACCCGAGAAAAGAAAAATGAAGTCACACCAGCTTAGCACCAAACGAATTTGATGTCCTAGAGAGACACAATCAAGTTGCTACACAATATGTTCCATAAGAAAAAGAACCTCGAAAAAGAGAAAGGGTGCATAAAATATGAAATCCGAGGTCAATAGGAAAACCAGACCAGACATAGAAATAAGGCCGGCCGGCTGAAACATCTAAGGTACCAGACCATGTAGCTTGGGACGCCAAGCTGCTAGGTATTGAAGGTCCTAGATAAAAATATCTCAAATCGATTGGATCATGTTTGGAATACAATGGAACGCATAAAGGGTATCGATACCAATGATGTATTTACATATAAGAACGCACAAGATAAGTAGCACTTGATCATAAAGATATAAGCGAGGATCATGAACCCACGTAAGAGTACTCATAAAGATAAAAAGAAATCGTGGGGTTAGAATATATAAAGAGTGATGGGCGTATTGGCCATATAGAAACGCCATCAGATAAACCAGTGATGAATAAAGATCTTGTGAGAAAACCGTGAGATAAAGAACATTCAAGCATGGCTTGATGGCACAAGGATACTCACAAAGATTAAAGAAAAGTTTATAAAGGAGATATACTCCAATGTGGTGGAGGCTACTAATTTGGCAAAGTCTGGTCACAGATTAAAGTATGTAAAAGTAGCATATGGTTCAATGGATAAAACAAAATTAAAGGTATCAAAAGAGATAAGAAAGATGAGAAAGAAATTCTCTAGAAAGAAACAAAGCAGCTGCAAGTAATATGAAAAACTAATACTTGGTTCAATCAGTCCGTATATCTTTACAGAAGATATTATAATTCCTTGTGTGTACATATGATTGCAGAAACATCGAACTGCAATATATTAGCCATTCATTGGTAAGATATGAACGTGTATGGGCATAGTCAATGACCTAATATAAGTACTTATGTACGTGGTTTGGTCTACTACAAGAAGGTCATGAGATGCCATCAAAGAAAGTATAGATTGCGATGAGTTTTAAAGTAACAAGGTTAAAGTGTGGGACTGCAATGAAAGCACGAGACATTATGGTTATATCAGGGGTTAAAAGAGAATCATAATAGCCTAAGAGAGTGACCAGAAGTGTGTCTGGTCGTGGCCCAATAAATATGGATATTGCTAAAAGGCAAGAAAGATCTAAAACCGGATGAAGACCCATATGGTCCAGAGAGGAAAATAAAGATCCACATTATGGTAGATCACATATATAACTATGCCTAACGGTGGTACGGTTATATCCTGGTGTTCTATAAGCAGATCATGGCGGCAACATCATCCAATCACACATAGATAATATTATACATGAAACAAGTCGTGAGTGTGTGTGATTAAGCTCAAAGATGGCTACATCAAAGGAGATAAGACGAAGCACATTCTGCCCAAGTTCTTCTTTACCCACGAGCTCCAGAAGGCAGGCGAAATTGAAGTAGTACAAGTGGCATCAAGCGAGAATTCAGCTGATCTATTCACCAAATCATTGCCTACCTCGACGTTCAAGAAGCTCATACATCAGATAGGGATGCGTCGACTGAAAGACCTTCAGGAATGCATTCATCAGGGGGAGTTACATGTGTTGTACTCTTTTTCTTGTCCTGGCTTCCTTTTTTTACCACATTGGGTTTTGGGTTTACCAGGAGAGGTTTTAATGAGGCAACATCCAAAGCATGTAACAACCTCTGAACCAGATGTGTCAACCAAGGGGGAGTGTTAAGGATTATCTAGATGGTTAACATTAGTAGTTATCCTATACATTATAGTTATCTCATTCTCTTGTAGTTATCTCTACGTTAGAGATAGAGCTTATCTACACCTATGTACTTGTATATATATGAGTTCCTATGAATGAGAATAATATACAACACTTTCCACAACATTCTTCAAATTTAGAAACACAAGTAAGGTATTTTTCAAATTCCTAATCTTTATAAGTTTTAATATTTAATAAATTAGTTAATTTACCCAAATTTTATATAAGGTTTCGACTCAGTTAATATTTTTAATAATTTATAGAGGTTTTAGTGACGTTTACGTTCCTTATTGAAGACTTAATTTATATTGGGATTATTCTAATCGAGTGGTTATATTTTGACAGTGGACCATTTAATTAATAATGCTGGTATATTTCAGACTGTTTTGTTTGAGAATTTCTCCCAGATTCAAGACGCTAATCCTATAATGGTGAGTTATTAATGGAAGCCACATTCATATTGTTGTCAAATGGAATCTAAGTTATAATTTATTAAGTTAATGATATAAATTTTAACTGAGCTTGAATTTATTTTAGTTCATCATTATATACATGAAATTGTAACCACTTCTAAAAGTAAATGTATACATATGTGGAAATTAGATATAACCATCTTTTGAACTTTGTTACTTAAAACCATTTCTTTATCAATAATATATATTTTACCAGCTTTGAATTTGGGTGTGAAATAATGAAAATATTATCTCATACCAAAATAAGGACTTAGATGGTTTAAACTTCATAAGTGAATCGATCATTCATGCATATCCTATGAATTTCAATGTAAAAGGCCCTTGTACTAAACTTACATGTATGTTTATCATATATCCATACGACTATTTTCTTAAAATGCATAAATTATGTGGAATATTTTGTTGTTTATGTTCAAAAATGAAACTTAATCAATATCTATTACGCCACATTTATATAAATATTATTTCACTTCAATTGTGTATATTTTAAAGGATACCAACTTCTGGGGCTCAACATACATCACTTATTATGCAATTCCCCATCTACGAAAAAGTAAAGGAAGAATAGTTGTGATTACTTCTGCTGTAGCAAAGATAGCTATCCCAGTGGCAACCATCTATTCTGTAAGATTTGTTCTTCTTAACATATATGAAATATGGTCTTACTTATTTCTTGCGTGTTTATTGTAACATCTATAAAAAAGGTTTGGCTTTTCTTATAAATTACGACATCTAATATTTTAGTTTACAAAAAGAATCTTCACAATTCAGATTCACATGTAGACCTCCACCCACATTTTGGTGACTTATTAGTTACATACTTAAATAATATTAATTTTTGAGTTAACTAATAGTTTGATAATGCTGATGTTGCTTAATCAATTATTGTTGCAGGCAAGCAAAGCAGCATTGTTAGGATTTTATGAGGCACTGAGAATTGAACTCAGTCCGGATATAAAAGTAACAATTGTTTTCCCTGGACTAATATCCACGGATATGACAACTCCTGAGATTATAAAAAGAGTAAGTACTTTTACAAATCATTATTCATCCAACTAGAATTTCCAACAAAAAACAACAGTTCTAACTTATATATATATATATATGATAAATTAATTATGTGTCTTGTGTTTGTATTCTTGTTCTTTTTAATAGTACGGTTCAGATATTATAATATCGGAGACAGTTAATAGATGCGCAAAAGCAATTTTCCAAGGTGTTTGTAGAGGAGAAGCATACATAGAAACACCAAGTTGGATCAAGTGGTTCTTTCTGGTGAAGGCAGTGTGTCCTGAAGTAATCAACTCCATCTTCAACTATTCTTTCCTCCATTTTATTAAACCTTATTTCAAACGTGAATGAGAAAGGAAAAAAGGCATAGTTCTTTTGGGGTATAGAGTTTGCAACCGCAATGCAAAGCTTGGACTCATCATCATTGGAGTTCGCATAAAAGTTTGGAACATTCATTTTCATAAACTTTGGAGACTTTACGTTTATCTAATTTAAGTAGTGGTATTTTTGTTTCGAAAGCATGTGATGTTTGGCTTCATGTCAAACAAACAAGAAATTCTTTTGCATTAAATGGTAAGAGCCATACTTTAGTTAGTTCATTGCGATAAGTGGACATTGTATCAAATTACCTTTATTTGAGGATCATAGTACATACGGTTATATGTTCAAAAAAATAGTACATACGGTTATAGATGACTATTTTCGAACAATGTGGATCTATCTCTTACCTTCTAAACTACACTCATCAACACATTAACAGAACTCTACTGCTTAGTCGAACATTCAATATTAAAGTCCGAACAAATCTAAACATAAAATTATCTTCTTAATCGAGTAAACAATAAGCAAAGTATCATACATGAGACATTTTGTGTTGATACTCCACAACGTCCACATCATAAACAGAGGCAGTTGATTACTTTCAAGGGTTTCTGGGTAAAAAAAATTGATAGTAAGATAGGAATGGAGGTGGATGAGCTCAAGAAATTAATGCGTTTAATCCAGTGTCCAGAGGCAGATAGAGACCTCATTCATGAGGTCACAACGATGGAGATCAAACATGTGTTATTTGCAATGGCGAGCAACAAAGTGTTAAAATAAAGAAAGGAATGACCAGAAAAAGAAGTTGGTTGATGATTTAAAGAAAGTTCATTAAGAGAAGTCAATTTGGTTATGTCCATACATAATTGCTCCACAAGCAATCATCTGGACCTAACGTACCTTGCAAGGTAAAAAATGATTGGGAAGGCTTAAGTGACGTTGATAACATCCAGAAACCTTAGTATATTCAGTTTGAATTTAAAAGGAATGATTTGGTTTGAATTAGCTAGAGAAAAGTTACATGGGTGCATAAGAAGTTGTAGCAAACCTGTCACTATCACCATAGAGACCACACTATGCCTCATGTCCCTTTCTACTCTTCCTGGACGAGCCATATCTTGGTTGTATCCCCTTTGGCCTCTTCTCATTCTCTAAAGAATCATTTGTTTATGTTTCCATGTTTTAGTAATTGTTTAATCATGTGTATTGCCTATTTAAAGGCTTCTCCATCACTTGTAACATCTAACCAGAATCAATACAAGTTTATCTGTCTAAATTCGTGTGTGTCTCTCTCTCTTGATTGTTTCTAAACAATATTCACAATGTAAGGAGTTAAGCATTATGGTTTAGAGGCTGCCTTATCTCTTTCTCTCTTAAGGCAACCTAATACTTGTCAAACACACTCTATACTCTTCTTTATCTACTATTTTTACTCTAGCTTACTGATTCTAAATCTCATTTATCTAAGTCGACAAATTGAAAGTGTTGTGTCTCTTCTCAAGGATTAGATTCATACTAGAGAGTTTCTGCTTCATATAACCAGTTTACTGTCTAGAATTCTTGGTTATATAGAAAGCTATGTATGAGGATTCAATCACAAGTTGATTGTCTTTTTCTTGTAGTGGTGAGTTCCTATTGTTGGTAGAAGGGGATTTAGTCACAATTTGACTGAATACTCTCTTGACATGAGACAAACACTCATGAATTCCAACATGGTATCAGAGCCTTATTGCTCTTCTTTGGGATTAAACTCACCTCTTTTCTCTTTTTTTTTTGAATAAATCCTTTCTCTACCACTCCGATATAGGGTTAGTTTGGTCAGTACTTGTTAGTATCTTAATCAAGCTTGAAGAAGAGAGAGATTTCAAAAATGCTTCACCATTATGCTTTATCCATTGGATAATAGCCCTCTCTTAATGGAGCGTCTCTTTGACCAGTGGACAAATTGTTTTGATCCATTGGTTTCATTGTTGTCTAAGCCAAAGAAAACACTTGTTAATGCGTTATTCTGATGGTTCTCTTATTGCAAGTCCTGGAAAACAAGCCATGGAAAATATTAGTTCATGAGTTATTCCAGTGGCACATGTCTAAGATCAGTGGATAAATTGACTGTCCAATGGTCCATTGTGTTTCAGCTACTAAAGCCCCAAACTCTTGATGAGTATTGGATGCTCCTGGCAGTCAATGCTTCTGCAAAACTCAAGAAAACAGAGCAAAACTCTGTCCATTAGAACTCTTGAGCAAACTCTCTTTTTCTATTCTCTCGTTCTCTGATTCTCCAGGTTACTTATTCTCCATCATTCTCCGATTCTCTGGCTACTAATACTCTGGTTACATCATTCTCTACTCTCTACTTATTCTCTGGTTACTTATACTCTGTGTTTACTTAAATCTCTATTCTCACAACTTTTTTTAGAATCTGCCTAAGGTTGTTAAAGTATCTTGAAGTTAAGCTGTCGTGAAAGAATAGTCTTGCTTCTGTCCTCAGGAGAATTGATTGTGTTGTTTCCTGAATGCTTAGTCTTGTTGATTAGGATTCAGAAAGTGTTGCTAGGATAGAATCATGAAGATATATGTCCATTTCTTGTTTGAAATGTGTTTTAAAGATCAAACTTGGTGAAAACCCATGATCTGATATCTTGTTGTCTACTGATGCTTGTCGTAGTGTTTTTGACAAGCTGCTCATGTTAATCAGCCTATACACATGATGTATATTCCTGACCATGGAGATTGCCCACTGCCCATCAACACTTTGGACACTGATTGTGTCCATTAACTCCCATGATGGTTGAAAGGATGAATGGACCAGTGGAGAGATTGCTCAGAAGTGACTTACCTGATGCCAAGAGGGTGGGTATGAAGTACACTCAAGAGAAAAGGCCACAATTCAAGCCAAGAGGGCTGTGGTCTCAAGGCATTGGTGATCATCACTGGCTCTCATCTTCCAAGCTTGACCACATACTCTCATTATCAGGTCAAGTTTGAGGAGAGGTGTTAATATGAGAAGCCAGTGTCCAGCTTCTTATGCAAGGGAAGTACCTAAAACTATACTTATTCTTGTTTGAATAGGTTTGCCCCTTGAGAATTGATGCATGTGTGCCCTTGAGAATCGATGCATGTGTTTGTGCATTGTTTGAATCAGGTACTTGGAGCTCATGGGAAGAGTATGGTTGTGGATCAAACCCTTTGATGATGGCAGGATGTCAGAAGAAAGGGGGAGACAAAGAACCAGCCACATGGAGAGTTCCAAGCAGTTTTGAGTGTGAAGCAAGGAAGGCATTGGTGCCTGCTTGCCATTGAAATAAGGCCATGATCTAGGGTTTATGAGTCCCTAAACTTGATCATAAGACTCATAAACTCACTGTCGAATCCCTAGGCTGAGGGTGGTTGCACTCTTTTTCCCTAAGTATGGTTTTATCCCAAGAGGTTTTCCATACTTAGGTTTTTAATGAGGTAAGTACTCTCTGTTCCAAGCTTACCCAAGGATCTCCTATGGTCAAGCTTGGGGAGTGTTAAAATAAAGAAAGGAATGACCAGAAGAAGAAGCTGGTTGATGATTTAAACAGAGTTCATTAAGAGAAGCCAATTTGGTTATGTCCGTACAGACTTACTCCGCAAGCAATCATCTGGACCTAATTTACCTTGCAAGGCAAGAAACGAGTGGGAAGGCTTAAGGGACGTTGATAACCTTCAGAAACCTTAGTATACTCAGTTTGAATTCAAAAGGAATAATTTGGTTTGAATTAGGCAGAGAAAAGTCACATGGGTGCATAAGAAGTTGTAGTAGACCTGTCACTATCACCATGGAGACCACACCATGCCTCATGTCCCTTTCTACTCTTCCTGGACGAGCCAGACCTTGGTTGTATCCCCTTTGGCCTCTTCTCATTCTCTAAAGAATTATTTGTTTATGTTTCCATGTTTTAGTAATTGTTTAATCATGTGTATTGCATATTTAAAGGCTTCTCCATCACTTGTAACATCTAACTAGAATCAATACAAGTTTATCTGTCTAAATTTGTGTGTATCTCTCTCTTGATTGTTTCTAAACAATATTCACAATGTAAGGAGTTAAGCATTATGATTTAGAGGCTGCCTTATCTCTTTCTCTCTTAAGGCAGCCTAATACTTGTCAAACTCACTCTACACTCTTCTTTATTTATGGAACAATTTGAAAGTGTTGTGTCACTTCTCAAGGATTAGATTCATACTATAGAATTTCTGCTTTATATAACCAATTTAATGTCTAGAATTCTTGGTTATATATAAAGCTGTGTATGAGGATTTAATCACAAGTTGGTTGTCTTTTCCTTGTAGTGGTGAGTTCATGTTGTTGGTAGAAGGTGTTTCAGTCACACGTTGACTGAATACTCTCTTGACATGAGACAAACACTCATGAATTCCAACACAAAGCCCTGGGACCTGATGGCTTCACTTGTGAATTCTATAAGGCGGTTTGGGATGTTGTTGGAAAGGATTTTGTTATCGCTGTCAAATCTTTTTTCAAAACTGGTTTCTTGCGAAAGCGAATAAATTCAACAATTTTGGCCTTGATACCGAAGTAGGAAGCATCCAAAACTATGAAAGATTACCGGCTCATTTCCTGCTGCAACGTCATATATGAGGTCATATCAAAGATCTTAGCCAACCATTTGAATCTGATTCTGCCTAAATATATTTCCTTAAATCAGGCCGCTTTCGTTAAGGATCGACTGTTGATGGAGAATGTTCTAATGGCATCAGAATTAGTTAAGAGCTACCATAAAAGTTCAGTATATGTGAGGTGTGCGATTAAAATCAACATATCAAAAGCTTTTGACACTGTGCAATGGCCATTCCTCCTATATGCTTTAACGGCTCTCTGTTTCCCTGGATATTATATAGTGTGGATCGAAAAATGCATCTCTCTTATCTCTTTTTGGTCCAAGTAAATGGAGAGTTAGTAAGCTATTTCAATAGAAAGAGAGGTCTTCGACAAGGATGTGCGTTGTCCCCCTACCTGTTTGTTATATGTATGGAGGTGTTGTCAAAACTGCTAGACAGAGCTGCAACTACGAGGAAATTTGGTTATCATCCATACTGCCATGATTTATAAATCACTCATTTATGCTTCACAGGCAATACAGATGGTCAGAAACAATCAATTGATGGAATCCTTGAGGTTTTCAAGAGGTTTGCACAGGCATCTGGTTTGCATATCAGTATGGAAAAATTAACGCTCTATCTAGCCGGCCTTGCCGATGTTGCTAAGCAAGAGATACTCAGACATTTTACCTTAGCTGCTGGTGAACTCCTTGTCTGTTACCTTGGGTTACCACTGATGACAAAACAGATGACTGTCCACGATTACACTCCACTCATTGAGAGAATCTGCACATGAATCAGCTCTTGGACAACTCTTTTTCTCTCCTTTGCAGGGAGATTACAGTTGATTGCATCAGTGATTCATAGCCTAACCAATTTCTGGATCTCAGCCTTCAGGCTACCCAAAAAATTTATACAAGAAGTTGACAGTCTCTGTGCAGATTTCCTATGGTCTTGCCCGGAGTTAAACACAAAAAAGCAAAGGTTTCATGGAAGGATTGCTGTAAACCCAAGGAGGAGGGAGGCTTGGGTCTACGGTCAAACAAGGAAGCCAATGATGTTGCATGTTTAAAATTAGTTTGGCGAATCCTCTCATCACCTTCTTCGTTATGGGTCAACTGGATAAATAGGTATTTGATATGCAAGAACTCTTTCTGGCCAGTCAGGGAAAGAAGCTCTCTCGGGTCTTGGATGTGGAAAAAACTCTTAAAGTACAGAGATAAGGCAGCTACCTTACGAGATAAGGCAGCTACCCTCACGAGAGTTGATGTTAACAATGTTATAACTACTCTCTTCTGGTTCGATATTTGGTCTTCTTATGGCAGACTAATAGACAATACTAATGGTCGCACAATGGAGAAGGTAGTGATGCCCCACTGTAGGCGAAGGCACAGGGCAAACGTGTTTAACATAATTGAAGAAGAGATTATAGCTGATAGCACGAGGGGTTTAACTCAGTCTGAGGATGTAAGGCTTTGGAAAACATGGGATGATACATATAAAACAGTGTTTAGCTCCAAGGATACATGGAAACTAATTCGGCCAGCTCGTACAAAGTTTGATCGGTATCGCGAGATTTGGTTCCCTACAATACCCCCTCGATACTTTTTCACCGCTTGGGTTTCGATTTTGAACATGTTACCTACGGGAGATAGAATTTCCCTATGGCACACGGGCGCTTCAACAGTATGCAGTCTTTGTCATGACCTAATTGAAACTCGAAATATTTCAACTGCAAATTCTCGAATGAAGTATGGAAGAGCATTACTCATAAGCTCCTAGCTTTGGATCACACAACTGAATGGGAAGAGATCATTCAACTTCTAATAACGCAGACCAGGAACAAGACTCAGCTCTTTCTACTCAGATATGTGTTTCAAGCAACACTCTCTACTATCTCGAGAGAGAGGAATGGAAGAAGACATGGTGAAAACCCAAACAGCCCTGCTACTCTGATTCGGTGCATTGACAAATTAGTCAGAAACCGAATTTCAAGCTTGAGACTCATGGGGGATCGAAAACACACAAAGGCCATGGAAACATGGTTTTCGGTTAGATGATTCTTGAGATTATTTTCTATTTCCTTTAGTAAACACTTCAGCTACAGTTATAGTCATTGTACAAAAGTATATTTTTCTTTGAATAAATTTAACATTCATTTGAAAACATAAGAAAAATTGTAAGGTGATGTCTCCCACAAATATTTGATCTACGCGTCTTCTACATTTCTGTTTTTGAATAAGTCTGAAGCTCTCTGTTGTGGATGTCAGAAAAGAAAAAAACAAAGGTAGCTGATTGGGGATCAAATCTTCTTGACACCTCATATCATTTGACAACTTCATATCCGACTGACAGCTATTTGCGTAGTGTTTAATTCTCTGATAGTTATCAGTTTCAAGCATATATTTATGCTATTACAATTATAGTTGAACAGCGATCCAAAATGAAAACTAGATTTTTATTTTTATCAGTGAGATGAAATTGTAATTTCTGAAGACCCTTGTACTTGGATTGAGGATTTACCAACAAGCAAAAAGATCTAAGCTGCAAATGAGTTTTTCTTTGAAGTATAATTTGTGCGGGTAAAATATAAAGTCATAAGATTGTATGGTTCTTAGCAATAACTAAATCGAAGATGAGGATTATAATGATAGTTTTAATTATCTCCTTGTAAAGATACTCACAGTTCGAGTATTTCTTTAAAAATAATTATGATGATGGAAAAAATTATCAAACAAATGTGTATAATGTGTTTTTATGGAGATATTGATGAGGAAGCTACATGAAAATTTCTCCAGATTCCAGAAATTTTATCATTTTCATAAATACCATTTTTTAAGAGGTAAATTTTTTAAAAATTAATTAGAATCATAAATTTTACATTCCTAAACCTACTCCACCCAACCATGACGCCTTGGTCATATCGCTCACCGTAGTGAACTCCCTGGTTAAAATAATCCTGGTGGATATCAGGAGCTCTAGCAACATTGACTTCCAAGATGCCTATCAGGATCTAGGGGTGGAAGAAAACGCATTGACACGAAAGGTCACCCCGCTCAAAGAAAAGTACACAATTTTAATAAACCACAAGAATATTATCTTTAAAAAAATGAAAATGTAAAACATAATAATTAAAGGCCTTAGATTAAATATTTATTACATTTAGAATTTTATGTATAAAACAACATTTTATATATATATATATACTTTAAAATGCTTTTACATTAAAAAAGAACAATGTTTGTCATATAAAGATAAAGAAGAAAAAAAATGAGAGTCCACAGCCAAAAGCAGAAGAATTGAACAAAACAAATAACAAACAAACACTATAACAGAAAAACGTTGGCAAGAGAAACTTTGATTGAATAGGCCAAAACTGTTGGAGATCAACACCAAGCGAATAGCCTATATTGAAAAGAGCAATGCCCTTGTCCATCACTAGACAAATAATGTTACGAATCAAGATTGACTCAGGAAAGGTAGTACCATCATGAAACCGTCTGTTACGTTCCATCCAAACCTCATATAGAACTGCTACCTAAACCTGATAAATAAAAACAGAACTAGAACAATTTGTAGGCAGCAACAGTAGTCAGTGAGTCACTGAGAAGTGCTCAAATTCTAGGAGTTTCTGAAAGACTTTCCAGGTTCCTGTGTGAATGTAGGAATTCTACTCCTCAAATCCTCAGCTCTGGCATCATCAAAGAAATTACGCAGGAAGGCGTTTTTGATGTCTGTCTAGAATGTAAGAGATTCTAGTGGTAGCTGCTTAAGCCAATATGAAGCATCTTCAGCAAGCGAATATTTGAAGAGCTCGCATAGAAGATAGCCCTCAGGGACTCCATTAGCTTTAATGTCAAACACAAGATCCTCAAATTTCTCCAAATGATCCATAGGGTGCTCATGGGAATATCCATGAAATGGTGTATGTGCCACAAGTGTGAAATAGGTTGGCTTCAACTCAAAATTGTTTTGTTGGAAAGATGGAGGACGAATAACAGATCTGTTGGCGCAGATTGATCTGGACGATTATAGTCAACCAATGTTCTTGGTTGAGCAGCATGGGCTTCAGCTACAGAAACTTCTTCTGGTTCAGGGACTACAGTACCCTGCTCATCAATTCTCTGACATGTTGCATTACGCAGATGACCTTCAAGGTCATACATGTCCTGATACAACCTCAGAAGGTAAGGCAAGTTGGGTTAATGAGGATTCTCTTAATCCTCTGGATGCTGGAGCATGGTAGGACGCCTAATACACCTTCTGGATGGTATATAATATTTCATGGCTTCCAAAAATAGGTTTGGGACGGACCAAATTGAATTGGTTGAAGGTTTTCTCCAATTGATGTCAATTTGGCCAATTTGAGTAAACCAAGTAGATCTTATGGTTGGATTGAATTTCGGGCTTGGTTCTTCTTGATCTGTACTCGTAAAAGGTCCTCCTTAACATAACAAATTGGCTTTGGTCTTTCCTCCTTCATGGTTGGACTTGTATGGACCGAAATATGGATGATCTGGCCAATTGGATGCTGAGTAGATGGCTTGACTTGTAAAATCCATAACTTGTTGACCTGAATTTCAAGCCTCAGTGCTTCCTTGATGAGTGTATGATCCTTTAAAATTGGTTTCACATCGAAAACCCTTTTTATTAAAATATACTTCTTTACTGATCCTATGTCGCTGGAACCTCTAAACTAGTCGGTATGGACAGTTTGGTGAGACTCTGGTTCATCTGCTGGTTTGATGACCACATCATACCCTCCCCCTTGACAAAGTTTCGACCTCAAAATTGGATAACTAAGATAGAGAAAGACAGATTTCATCCTCCTTTAAATTCTAGGGCCTTACCTTGGTATTTTATCGGTTTGATCTTTGATGGCACATCTGGTGGCTCTCCTTTGAGTAGGAACGATAAGACTACTCCTATGTTTTGGTCTGGAACTCTGGTGGGTGATGTTTTATCTTCTGGACCGTCTGGAATCAAGATGTTGCTGATGAAAACTTCTTGTTTCATTTTCTCATGTAAACACCTTGTGATATCCTTGTGTGGAACATCCATGTTGTCCTTAGCCTCTGTCCTTGAAATAAATGCAACACTTTTGGCAGGAAAAAGGTGCATTATATCTGGGTTTGAAATTATATAAATAGGACAAGAAAAGTTTAGATTTACCCAAATAGCTTCAACAAGTTGAAAAATGATGTGCTCTTTGGCAGCTTGTTGGCTCTTAATGCTTCTTTCATCTCCTTCAACACTTTGTGGACAAGTTAGGTTATGTCCCTGTTTCTATTTAAACCTTACACAAATTCTTGGCTGTCCATAACCTTGTATTATCCCTTGATCAAAACTCTTTGGCAAAGACAAATGCATAATTCCAGAATTTGAAAGTTCTAATGGAACAAGACTGTCACTTTTTCTATTCAAATCAAGTGATGTACCTAACATCAGGACTGGTGTCCTTTTGGCCTTGTAATCATGATGGATTACTAAACCTGTTTCACAATCCCTTGGAAAAGACAAGTGCATTATGCTTGTCATGGAGTTGGAAAGAACACATTGGTAGTAAAACTTACTTCGAGTTTTGGCATTGGAGCAATTAATGGTTCTGGTTTTATCTCACACTTTTTGTTTGACTCAGGAATGATCCCGTGACTATGGTATGTGCTTGGAATTGTTTCAGAAACCCTGGTGCATTCAGTCGTGGACTCACTTCCTTGTGGTTCAACCTTTAGAGTTTTCAAACTCTAGACAGGAATCTGCTCAAAATTTTCAAAAACATCATGCTCATTGCTTTCCTGGATCTTAGAGTCCAATCTTGTTCTTACTGCACCTTGAATATCCAAATTAGTTTTACTAATTAATTTTGGGTCTAGAATCATACCTGGTATTGCTCTGGTCGGATTGGGCAGTATGGATGCCTCGGAATCAATTTCCTTGGGCAACATGTATGGCCTTATGTCTTGAGTTTTATTCTGGTCCATCACAAGAGTTTATCCTGGTCCATCACAAGAGTTTATCCTGGTGGTTCTTCTTGGGACCTGTATAATCACCCTTTGACATAGAGAAGTGCATTATACAAGAATTGGAAACCAACAAATATGATTGAATAAAACTATCACATATTGTTGATGTTTCAGTTTTCTCTTCTATTGATGTTTCTATCAATGCTTTCTTAGTTGGACAAGCTACAGCAAAGTTTCCTCTCCTGTGACATCTATAACATGTCTGATCTTTTAATTTCTAAAAGTTAGAATACTTACCTTGGCTTGTGGCTTCCTCTTCCTTTGGGTTTAAAGCCTCTTTGGCCTTTGCTAGATCAATCGTTGGTTATGGCATTTCACGAACTTTCTCTTTTTGGGCCGACCTCATAGCTACATTGTAGTGTGTAAGGACACTTGATGTCACCTTCTTGGGCTTAAGGTCGTGATCACTCATGTGCTTAGAAGCAGATTCTGGTTTTGTTTTAGACATCAATCTCCTTGGTGTTGCTTAGCAGTAGGACTTTGAAGTGGTGCATATCCGGCCTTGATATTTCTCTGAAAACTCTCTGTACATCTTTGCCTTAAAATCTTCCCAATACAGTACTGGTTTGTTGTAGAAGCTTGGAGTATTTACCTCATCCACCAGTCATAAGCCTTATCTGTATATGCTGAGACAGCTTGTACTAACATCTTTTCCTTTGGGATATCGTTGGACTGCAGCCACTCCTCCATATTTTGTTACCAATGCAAGTACATTTCAGGGTCCTTGCTAGTTCCTGAAAAGACCAAGGACCTGTATTTGGAATTACTTCTCTTCAAGCTTTGCTTCTTTGAGACAGTTGGTGCTGACTGAGTGGGCACTCGGTATGGGGTGAATCCATTGATGAACGGCTTCCTTTCATGCTTGAAAAGGTTATAACCCTCATATGAAGCTTCCACACGTTCATCATTCTCTTCCATACTGATTTCAGATTCTGTTTCATTGCTCCATAACTTGTTTTTCTGGCCAACTCCTTTGTACCATCTTGTATTTGTTTGAGAATGGTCTGGTGGTTCAGGCTCCATCTCCTCCTTGTGTGGCTCGTCTTCACTTTCAGAATAATATTTTCCAGACCACAAATCTTCTCCATGTTCAGCAGCATTGGTACTTAGATCATGATCAGAATCAGACTCTTGACAAGAAGAGGTTTGATCTCCTTGTCCCCATTCACCTTCACTTGAATCTCCTTCAAAGTACTGATCTTTTTCCCAAGAATCATCTAACTCATCTATAGTACCTGATATGAGACACACAAAGAGTAGTTAAGTGCTTTTATGGTCAGTGGTCGAATTGTTTGATGCAAACAAAATATTTGAATGCTTTGCACCGACTTTTCTAAAACTAGGATGCAAATGATTTTTATTTTGTTTTTCTGAATGCAACAAGTATATGCACGAAATAAATGAGAAGGTTATGTAAACATGGAAGCAGCAGTTAATAAAGAAAATGACAAGAAAAGATGCAATGACAGTAATTTTGTTTTGATTTTTCTTGGAACGAAAAGCGCATAAACCGAAAATATGCAAAGATGGAATGCAAATTCTAAACTGAATTGAATATGAGTCTTTTAATTTTTTTTTGAATGCAGGAGATATATAAATATTTTATGCACGAAACTAACGAGGGAAAGAATTAAAACTATGGTCTAAATGATTTTTGTTTTCTTTTTTCTTATGCAATTTTTGAAATGCAACCTAAATAAGGAAATGAGTTAATGAAAGAATAAAATATGGCAATGGGAGTTGGGGGAATATATGCAAAAAACTAGACCAATTATTCAAAATAATTTCGTGGATCAAAACAACTAAACTTCTTCTCTTTCTTTTTCTTTTCTTAAGAACAAAAATGAAGAAATTAAAACTTGAAGCAAATAACAATTTTAATGGATTTTTTTGGCTTTATAAAATGAAAACTAAGCAAGAATAAAACAAAAATATGATAGAGAGAATTTATATAACCTGTTTCAGTATCTGTTAAAGCTCTGATACCAAATGATACAGCCTCAGAAGCTAGGATGGCGAAATGGTCGATGAAATGGCTATGGTTGAGAAATCGATAGAGATGGTGGTGGTTGATGGATGAACTATTGTCCCTTCACGTTCAAGCTAACCTGAAACAAAGGAAGAAAATTGAGTTTATGAATGATAAAAATAAGAACAGAAACTAAAAGAGATAAAGGATAGAATTCTTTGATGGATAGATATGATGAACAATGGTGGATGGATGATGTTGGATAGATAATGATTGATTCTCTCAATCCGTGGGTGCTGATTGGCTCTCTCAGTCTGTGATATTCAAGGCTGATGACTCTCAAAAACAACCTATGGAATTCATGAAATCTATAGAACTACAATGAATCTCTTAAGTAATCCTAAAGACCGATATTTTATGCAAAGACACTTCTTTGATAAAAATAAACAAACTGATTATTATTTCTTAAAGATTGAAAGATGAATCAAAAATGTACAAATGAGTCTGCTTATATAGAGTGTGACCTTAGACAGAGACCAACTGGTCATATGAAAAGAAAGGAAACAAAAATATACAAATGGCTTTAATGGTGTTGATCATGATCGAAATATAGCCGTTGGAGAGATATCTTTGGGATTTTGTCTTGGCTTGAGTTTCTTTGGATCTGGACAGATTAAGGGGATAAAAGATCTTACTTGGGACCTTCTAGATGGCTTGGAATGTGCTGATGTCGTGCATAAAATAATAAGGAAGTAGTTGTTGGAGTTTGAATGCAAGAAGCTCCAGATAAGGCAAGTTAGGGTTAATGAGGATTCTCATAATCCTCTGGATACTGGAGCATGGTATGACGCCTATTACACCTTCTGGATGGTATATAGTATCTCCTGGCTTCCACAAATAGGTTTGGGATGGACCAAATTGAATTGGTTGAGGGCTTTCTCCAATTGATGTCAGTTTGGCCAATTTGAGTAAACCAAGTAGATCTTCTGGTTGGATTGGATTTTGGACTTGGTTATTCTTGATATGGACTCCTAAAAGGATCTCCTTAACATAAAAAATGGCTTTGGTCTTTCCCCCTTCATGGTTGGACTTGTATGGACTGAAATATGGCTGATCTGGCCCATTGGATGCTGAGTAGATGGCCTGATTTGTAAAATTCATAACCTCTTGGTACGTGAACATTTTCTGGTAATTTCAAGCCTCAGTTCTTTCTTGATGAGTGTATGATCTGTGAAACTTTTTTCCACATCGAAATCCCTTCTGGTTATTAAGATATACTCCTTTTACTGATCCTTTATCGCTAGAACCTCTAAACTGGTCGGTATGAACAGTTTGGTGAGACTCTAGTTCATTTGCTGGTTTGATGACCACATCATGTCCCCTCTCTCATTACTAGTCATGATCAGCATAGTAACCATATCTGATCGGGAGTCACCATCGATCAATGTCTCGAGACTGTTGTCAATCGATGCCCGCAGATGAGTGTCGATCGACGAAGAAGTGTTGGCGTCGATCGATTATTGTTGCTTCTCCTTGCGGATGCTACATTTCATTGCTACTGGGTCTGAGAAAATTAAAACTTTTTCGTTGTTGCTTCTGGTACTACTGGGCATGCGCATGAAAGACAAAAGAAAAAGATTTGTAAATAAACTGGAAAAAAACTAGCAAATCTAATGGCGATCCTTGCTCCCTTGCAACGGTGCCAAATTTGATATGTTCTAAAATTACCATAGAGCTACTGATTACTCTATCAAATACTAGGTTTAGCTGCAGTACTTAGGGATCAAATCCACAGAGAGCGAGGGCACACAATAGATTTAATAATCAACTTATTTATGCTAGGCAATTAAATAAAGTTTAAGAACTAGTAAACATGAATGAGTTGGTTGTAAGCAATTAAGAAAAATAGCTAGAATTAGGGTTTTGAGGTAGTGAATTATAATGGATAAAGTCAAGGTGCTTTCAATTATATAACACATATTTAATAGGTAATATCTATGGCTAAACTCAGAGTCTACAACTTTCGTATGCAAATTCGGAATGACCGTCAATTGATGATATGCAAACGGCATCGATCGATGGCTTTCTTAGTCAAGCATTAAACGATCAGATTCGATAAGTTCACTTATAATTACTAGACTGATCTCTCTATTATCCCTAACAACTTAAGCTCAACATGATTAGTTCAAATAACAATCATACTCTCGCAAATAAATTATCCTAATATCATGGTTCTAGTTAGTTACTCAAGAACACAAGCAATAAGCACAATTTTGATGATAGATCTAATAATCACCCTAGCAGTTATATTGGTTGGCTAATCCGTCAAAACCACTAATAAACCTTAAATCTAACAAGATATCTATTCAGACATAGCTAAGCAGAATATAATCATAAACAAAAAAATAATGTATAAGATTAGCGATAGAAAACTGAGGTTTCAATACAAAGCTTGAAAGAAGTCTTGATCTTCTCCCAAAAACTACTATATTTGCTATGAAAATCTTTAAATTTGTAAGAAAACATATAAACTAGGTAAAACTCATCTAGGGGCAATCTTGTAATTTCTGTGGCTTGAGCTTCAATTTGTGTATTCTGTGAATTGGGCTTCTGCGCGTTGACTGTCAATCGACGGCAAGAGTGCATCGTCGATCAACGCAACTCTCTGTCTCGACTCGTACATTGATGATTTTGACCAGCAAAAAGCCTCATAATCTCTATAGTGTTCCAAAATGCATTGGACCTAAAAAAATTCTAAAACACATCCTAGACACACATAACATACTCTAAATATGACCTATAACATGGTTTAAAATAGTAAATATTAGGACCTATCAGTCACTTAATCCCAGTTTCTTGGTATCACCTGAAAGCCCAACTTAGCTCACATATACTCCAACAATTCCAAGAGTAAGCACAGATCTCTACTCTCATCTGAGAGACCACACAGCAAACAAGTAGTTTGTGTATCATATTCCAAGACTTAACTCTTACTAATGTTGGATTCCTGTTGAGGAGAAACACTCCAACAAAGAATTAGTGGAGTGTTTGATATGACTGCATTGTGTCAGATAGTATTAGCTCCAACGAGTGGAACTTGTCTAGGCCTAATAGCACCTCAAAAAAGTTTAAATGAAAAGCGGTTGTGAGTAGATGAGCCAACAACCCAGAAAATTTTTCTTGTTGCGCCATATGAACAACATCAGAAATAGAGGCCATAGCGGTGAGGTGGATATCTGACTTTGCTGGATGTAAGTTCCAATAGCCATTTACAATAAAATCATAGACAAGGGAATCAATAAAGATACCCAATTGAGTTGGTCTTGAAACTCCCAAGAAGGCGATTAGAGGCCCAACAGAGGTCCAAGTGTCATTCTAGAAAAAAGGTTTCATCTCCTTTCCCCATTGTACCTGAGAATTCGCCAGAAAATCCACAGGATATCGTAGTTCTTCTCGTTTAAATACCATAGAGACCTCTTGGAGAAATATTTATCCTGAAACCAGGCCACTCATAGAGAACCTGATCGGAAGAATAAGAACCATATGAGCCTTAGACAGAAAATCATGTTCCATGAAGAGATACTCCGCAAGCCGAAACCGCCTTCTCTCTTGGGGAAACACAGAGCATCCCACACCACCGTTGAACCATTTCAATAATCAAGAGTTCCTTTTCATAAGAAGGATTAATTCAAACTATTAAATTAGATGCATAACACGTTTAGGTAATAGAAAAGCAGATGTCTAAAACCCCACAATACCATAAAATCACTGATGATATTATTCTTAACCTTCCCGCAATACTTAAACGACAGTGAAACCAACCGTTTAGTTTTCTTCATATTTGAGAAAGAAGAAGATCACAGTCTTTGACTGAAAGCCGCTTGGAACAGAGCAAAAGAGTCAAATACCGAACCAAAAGACAATCCTATTCACAAGATTTTTGAGACAATCTTGAAGAAAACATGAATGAATTGTGGATGTTAACTGCAAGACCAGAAAGTTTCTCAAATTTAGAGAGATTTTTGAAAACTCAAGACAACGATTTTTCCGTTCTATTTGGAAAATGAGGAGGTCGTTCGCAAAATGTAGGTGAGTGAGCTCAATGTGATGACAATCATGATGATAGTCAAAGATGCCAGCTTTATATGCATTATCTAACATAATTGATAGAACATTCATCACCAAAAAAACAACAACAACAAGGGAGATATCGGATTCCCTTGCCGAACACCAAAGCAGCTTTTGAAATATCTTGTTGTCACCCCATTGATAGATAAAGAGAACGATGGAGATGTGATAGAATCCTTGATATAAGAAATGATATTCCTTGGAAGATGATATGCTTGAAGAGACGCTAGGATGAAATCCCAACGGATAGAGTCAAATGCTTTTGAGATATTAACTTTAAGCGCAATCTGTGAAAAATCTTTTTTAGAGTGATACCGTTTAGTGCTTTTGAGACCAACAAAATATTTTTCAGAATTAATTTTTGCTTAACAAAGATGTCTGATTGAGCAGAATCACATCAGGAATTACACATTTGAACCAGTTTGAGATGATTTTAGTTATTAGCTTGTATAGAGTACTCAGACGAGATTGGTCTACACTCAGCCCCCGGTCGCTTTGGAATCCGTACTAAAGGTGTGCTGTTTTTAAGAGGAAATGGCGTAAAACGACCCAATGATTTTCATCCTGCTTTATTCATTCCGAATAAATGACCCTTGCTAAATACGATATCAACTCTGTTATAATTCAAATATATTATCTGAACTTTTTAAAACATGCCAAATTTTACATTTAGCATAAGAAAAGTTACTCAACCATTAATTCAGTTAACAAGATATATGACATGACGATATTAAATTAAAACGATATCATTTTAGCTTAAAAATTTATCAAAATTTAGTCACTTAAACCACTTGAACCCTCACCAAGCAAGTCACTTTACATACCACTCAGACCACTCGGTTAATGATATCTATATTATTAAAACTCAAATCACTTTTCGCACTGTTTGGAAACAAGAGTAAGATTTACCCGAAAATTCTGTTTGGATACAGAGATAGCTTTGTTTGGATACTAGAACCTATATTAAATCCGAAAATTCTGTTTGGAAACTAGGATAGTTGTAGATTTTTTCCTTTACTTCACTCCGCTTAGAATAATAATTAAAATCTAAAAATATACAAGTACACGAATATAAAAAATATTTTGATAAGTTGCACCTGTTTCAGTTGGAAAATAGAAATACGAATATTTTTATACTCAAATCTACCCAATATTGCAAACAGTAGAACAAATATTTATGATTTCCATATATTTTTAATGCATACCTTCCTAATTTTTTTGTAACAATTTATTGACAATACATATCCATCCTTTATTATTTCCCCCTACGATATAAGAAATACTTGATTTCTAAATGATATTAACAATTTTGAGGTATCAAATAGTTGATTTTTGATTTAATAATATTAGATATTAGATATAATAGATTTTTTGAACAATTACGATTTTGATAATCATCAATTAGGAACCAAATAAAATAGCCTATTTTTTGAAATTATAAGATCTTGAATTTAAATATATTATATATTAGATATAATAGATTTTTTAAACAATCACGATTTTGATAATCTATCAATTAGAAACCAAATTTCTTTCCAGAATATTCCTCAACTCATTATACCATATTTATAATTTGATAACAGAATTTTCAATCCTTCTAAAACGTGTGCAACACCCACCGAATATTTTGGGTATATAAATTTGGTATCAGAATTTGCCTTATAACTATAGATATAAGTTTGATTTTTTTCTATGGAAATAAATATTTAACACATACGATTATACAAAGCAATATATATACTACAAAATCTAATCAATGATTAGCCTTTATATTCGGCCTCAAATACAAGCAAATCAATATTAACAAGATTTTAGGAAATGAATATACACTTTTCCTTCTCATTATCGAATATACCAAAAAAAATCGAATGTATTATTTTTATCGAGAACTAAAATATAGAAATAACGTATTTAAATATATTCAATATACGATTTTCAAAAATATTTAAAAGTTATTATGGGAATCTAGAATATTCCAAAGATTTCTTATTCAACACACTTCTTTACTTTTCTTTTATATATAACTCTCTATCTTCACTTCTCACCAATATAGCCCAAAAACCTCTCATCTTTGTCAATAATCTCTCTCTAAGATCAAGGTATGTTGTTTTGTTTTTCATTGTTGTGACCGATTTAGATACATATATCTAGGTTTCATTTTTTTTACTTTTATGAATCACAATAATCTATGAATCACAATAATCTATTCTTAGACTGGGTTTTTAATATTTGTTTTACATTTGTCAAAAGAGTTTCATTCTTTTAGTGTTAGATTATTTTTGAAAGGTATAAGATTTCGAATTGCTGACCTTGGATTGTTTAGAGATTGATCTTTTAAAAAATATTCTTTGTTTATATTTGCATGTCTTTAATTCTTCTAGGGTTTGAGTTTTTTTCAATATATTCGATTGTTTATTTTTCGAAATATGTTGTTCTTTGGTTATATCATCTTTATTTGACTAAATCTAACTAAAGAACAAAGATTTTGTTTTGTATTTTTCAGTTATTTTGGCTAACCTAATTATTCTTTGAACATGTACTAGGTATTCTCCATAGAAAAGAACCAAGCCCTCAAACTCAAGAATCCAATGGTAGATGACTATGGTTCTTCACCAATGGAAGCATTCAACAATGGAAAGAGGGAGACTAAGCTCCATTACAAGGCTATTCTTACAAAGGTGAAGGAAAAGGATGAAGCTGTGTATAAGAGGCATAAAGAGGATTTGGATGTCATTGAGCTTCAAGGAAAGCTCTCGGTTCTTGACCAACTTGGACCCATCTTTGAAGCTCTAAAGAATCAAAAGGAGAAACTTGAAGTTGATCTTGATATGGCACAAGCTAAGTTGGATGATGTGAGTGTTCCAAACATCGATTGGTACAATTGGGATGAACCTCAAATGTATGATTAAACTCTTTAAATCTCTTGCTCAATGATTGTTGGTGATTTTTTAATGTTTTCTCTTGTGTTTTCGGATTTCATAACTATTTTACGGTTGTTACGGTTGTTCATAAGATAGCCGTAACGTTCCTATAAGTCAGCCGTCAAGCGTAATTTGTTTCACGACGTCTCATATTTTGGGCGGGAAAAATGATTTTTTCCCGCCCAAAATATTAAACGTCGCGAAACAAATTACACTTGACGGCTGACTTATAGGAACGTTACGGCTATCTTATAATCATGGTTTGTAACCGACCACCATTGAAGACTACTGGAGTAGATCTGTCTCAGATTTTTGATTTTTTAGATCTATATTGTTTATGAGAGTGATATGTCTCTTGATTCCTAATATATGTACTCGTCTTTTTAGTTTCTCTTTCGGTTTCTAAATTCGATTTAAGTTTGAATGATGAATCTTGAGCCTGTTATAAGGTTTTTTGGTCGACATGGTTATAATAAAGTCGTATTGTAACCACAACTCAGCCTTTGATTATAGCAAAAACCCTAAACCATGACTTATAAGTCAGTCGTAACGTTCCTATAAGTCAGCCGTCAAGTATAATTTGTTTCGCGATGTTTCATATTTTGGACGGGAACAAAATCATTTTGGGCGGGAAAAAAAGATTTAAGTTTTAATTTCAATGGTATAAGTTAGCCGTAACATATATATAACTCACTCGTAACTTATGCATAACTCAGCCGTAATGTATGCACAACTCAGCCGTAATGTATGCACAACTCAGTTGTAGTATGTGTTGGAGACTCAGTGTATGAACTAAAGTTATCATATTCAGATGATGCACCATCAGAGTCGTCAAACATGTAAAAATTGGCTTTCAAATTCATCATCTTCTTCGTCTTCTCTACTTTTCTTACTTTTTTGTTTAACTCTCTCATTTTCTTACAATTTACGGGACTTACCTTTTTCATATATCTCTCTTTGACTTTTTCTTCTTCTCCAAGATGATGAATCCAATGAGAGAGGGAGCAGCAGGATGTCTTCCGATTTTCAAATTTTTCAGATTTATGTTTTCTTAGACCAGGTTTCCGGAAACAATAATTACCAAATCCATAAGATGAAGAATAAGATGAAGAAGATAGATAAAGAAGATGAATAATGAAGAATAAGACACAACGTCTGTAACATAAACCTTTTTTTACTGTTGTAACGCTTTTATGACATGTCAACTAAGAACTGATGATATGGATGATGACATGGCAAATCGGTAAGTCAGCCGACATAGGAACACATAATTCAGCTAACATAACTCATCCATAACATACATTGCATGTCAGCCTCAACGTGAATGATATTCTAGTAATTAATTTTTTCCTAATAACTAGCCATCATTACACGGGAAAATAATAAGTCAGTCTTATCGTCAACTAAATCAGCTGTCAAATGAATGATATTCTAGTGTCACATAACCCTTTTAAAGTTGTATATTTTTGTTGATAGTAATATAAAGACATTGTCAAATTTAATTTTAATCCAACTCATCACGGCTGATTAAAAGTAACTCAGCCGTAACAAGCTCTCTTAAGTCATCCGAAACTTTAGTAACATAGCCGCCCGATGATCATTCAATCAACATGCAAAAAATAACTCAACCGTCTCTTAACTACAACTCAGTCAAATATTTGACAACTCAGCCAGCCAATGTATAAGTCAGTCGTAACTTGTGTTTGTAAGTCAACCGAGACCACATAATTTAGTCAGATTTCTATTAATCAGCCATAATAAGCGGCATACTTATATACGTAAGTCAGCCATTTTCTCATAAGTCAGTCGGGTTAATTAAATCAGCCACAATGTAAGCATAACTCAGTCATAACGTATTTTGTAACGCTTTCCGGCTGAGTTCATTAATACGCGTCAGCAAATTCCTACGTGGCGACAGTTTTTGGCTTACGTGGCATGAAAAAGTAATGGCATTCTTGTAAATACGTTTTTGTAAAAACATAATATAAGGGCACGCTGGACATTAAAAATATCAGTAATAAAAAAAAATTATATTCTTCTAGTCTTAAATAATAAAATATGTGCTAGTTAAGTCAACTACCCTATTTGAATTATAACGTGGTTGAGATCGTATTTATCATCGATCATTTGTTCAGATCATTTGTTTATGTCTTTTTACCGTTTTTGACAATGTCTTTATATTACTATCAACAAAAATATACAACTTTTAAAGGGTTATGTGACACTCGTTTCTTTGTAATAAAATAATTAAATAATAATCTTTGAAATTTTCTACCAAATTTTTTACAAAGTCAACTTATTAATATTTTACAAACTCCGCTCAATAGAAACATCAAATACATAAGTCGGGCCTAAAAGCCCAATCCATAATATTCGTGATAACGATACATCATAAAACCGAAAGTTTAAAATATATATAAAACCGGAAATGCGCAAAAGCCCAAAGCTCAATAGCATCGGTCCAATATAATCACTCCTGCTCGGCGGTCTCACCTGAAAGGAGAAAAAGGAGGGGTGACTAATAATGGAGTCACTCAGTGAGGTATTGGATGCTAAACATGAAGTCCATAGACTCGGTCATAATACTCCGAATAAACATAATTTTAACTCTAATACATGACAATCACAGTACATAAAGTACCCAAACAACAAATAATAGTCCTAGCGAGGCGTGCGCTCGCTGCCCACTCACGGGCCAACAACAACATTAGTGGGATAATGCCCAATAACACCGCCCGTGGACGATTTATCGACACCTCCAGGCTATGGTCCAACTGGACGACTAAACTTGGTCGTAACCTCCATACAATCCGGCACACAACAACACGTCTCCCCTCCTCTGTATCCTTCTCACACAATTCTAACTAAGAGTTTACATTAAGTGAAGTAATAAATATTGAACCATCTAACACCTTAATTCCGGTTTAGCAAAGAACCTAATAAACAAACAAGCAGACTCTGACAGACTTGATTTCACAAAGACATAACACATTAGAAATAAATTATTTTTATTTGCGGTTCTAAGCCGTGTACAAGAATTAGGGATTAGCTCTCACCTTAGAAACTTGGAGAAGTGATGTATTTGAACTACAACTGCTCAAATAGACTCCAAAACTAAAAACAAGGGAAAATCGGGTCAGAACGTCGTCGAACATTAAAAACGGGTTTCCACTAAATTGTAAAAAGTCAACAGAAAAGTCAACCCGCCATGGTCAAAGTCAATCCAGTCAAACTTTATCCAATTGAAATTGATTTAACCCAGCTTGTTTACGCTAACCAAAATTAAATTAATTTTAACCATCGGTTAACCCTAATCAAATTATAATTGATTTTAACCAACTGGTTTACCCTAACCAAACCAAAATCAATTTAAACCAATCAAACCACCGGTTGACAGAGTCACCGAGTTGACTCGGCCGAGTTGACCGACTCGCTGGCGAGTCACCGCCACCGGTCACCAGCGGCAGAGGTTGGAGGATTACCAGTGGTGGAAGTGGTGGACGACAGTGGCGGACGGTTGGTCCGGCGGCGATGGATGACGGTTCGACGGCGGCGTGTGGACGACACGCGCGTGGACAACAAAACTCTGGAGGCGCGTGCGGCTTCGTCTAGGTTATGATTGTGACGCGGTCGGTGGCTACGACTTCATCTCGACGAGAGGAACACGATGGTGGCCTTGCATGCCTGAAATACTCAATGGTTAGGAAGTTAAGGCCGATTTACTAAACGGAGAAAATTAAGCTTAAAAGCATGCGCTTTTCTGGTGATACGTTTGGCTATGGACGAGGTGAAAAGCTGGTCGGGGTTTCGAGGGGTGGTGGCTCCGGCGACGAGTTGTGGTGACTCCCTCTCTGAGAAAACAACACTTCTTCTCCTTAGCTCTCTTTCTTTTTCTTTCTTTTTTTTCTTTGGTGTTTGCATGCACAAAAAATAATGGAGAGGGGGGTATTTATAGGAAAAATTTATTGGCTTTAGAGGTTGAGCCTTAACGTTAGCAGGCTAAACTTTTGGCTCAAAAATTTAGGATCGTTATAATTCTCCCCCATTAACATAGAATTCGTCTATGAGTTCGAGTCTTTAGCCGACTGTCCAACCTCATCCTGAAACAACTCTTGGTAATCAATCCTCATTTGCGGCTCAGACTCCCAGGTCTCCTCCTGGATCCAATAAACCTTTACCATCATGGTCATCATTCCCTGAACTGCTTTCACTTGGCGATCCACAATCTCTACTGGCTGACATGGTGCACGCAAAGTTTTACTGAAACCGCTAGGTAGCTGATGCAAAATGAGCTCTAGCTCACTCACAACATTTCTCAAAACAGACACATGTAACACATCATGGAAATCTGATAACTCTCCTTATAAATCCAATCGGTAAGCAACTGCTTCAATCTTTTTCACAATAGGATATGGTCCCATATACCTTGGTTTAAGCTTCTTTAGCTTCCGAATCTTAGATCCTCCCTGAAACGTCTTCATTTTCAGGCATTCTAGATCGCCAACCTGGAACTCTAAATCCTTACGGCGCTTATCTGCGTAACTCTTCTTACGTTCATGGGCTTCCTTAAGCCGCTCCTTAATAATCATTACCTAGTCAACCGTCTCTTGAACCATTGCTGGCTCTATAATACGTCACTCCCCCACTTCGGTGCAACAAAGCGGTGTACAACAAGACCTACCATAAAAAGCCTCATACGGTGCCATCTTAATGCTTGAGTATACCTGTTATTGTAGGCAAACTCTACTAAAGGTAGATACTTCACTCAACTTCCTTCTTAATCTAAAATGTAAGCCCTAAGCATATCCTCTAAGGTCTGAATAGTTAGCTCTGACTGACCATCTGTTTGCGGGTGATAACTGATAAGTCATACTCATGTGGACCTTTGTCCCAAGCGCCTCTCAAAGGATCTCCAAAATAAAGACGTGAACTTTGTATCCCGATCTGATACAATGCTGACAGGAACTCCATGCAATCTCACAATCTCGCTGATGTAAGTCTGCGCCAACAAATATGCACTTTCGTTCTTCTTAATTGCTAGAAAATGAGATGACTTGGTGAATCTATCCACGATTGCCCATATGAGATTTTTCCCTCCTAAGGTTGGCAGCAATCCATTCACAAATCTATAGTCACCATGTCCCATTTCCACTTTAGCAATGATAGGTTATGCAATAACCCGCTCGGAACCTGATGCTCAGCCTTAACCATCTGACATGTCTGACACTACGATACAAATGAAGAAACATCCCTCTTCATACCCAACCAATTGTAATATCGCTTCAAATCCCAATACATCTTGGTATTTCCTGGATGGATAGAAAAACTTTAGTGGTGTGCTTGTTGCAAGATCTCCTCCCTCAACAGCTTATCGTCTGACACACAGACTCGGTTCCGGTACATGAACATCCCGCTCGAAGCTGTGTGATAACCAATACTCTTGATCTTGATCTGCTTACGCAAAGCCTCATTAATATCATGGGCTTCGCGTATCCTCCACAGTAAATCGACTTTCTCCAAAATCTCAAAGCCAATTGTCTCTCCCTCTACAACAACTGCACCTAATCTAAGGCTAACAAGTGTCCCAATAAGCTTCTGAACCATCTTGGTTCCTGAAACATCGCTTATGCGCCTGCTCAAAGCATCTGCCACCTGATTGGCCTTACCCGGGTGATAAGTGATCTCCAAGTTGTAGTATGGTAACAACTCCATCCATCTACGCTGCCTCAAATTCAAGGATGCATGGGTAAAGATGTATTTCAGACTCCGGTGATCAGTTAAAAAAATTTCTTTCTCTCCATACAAATACGACCTCCAGATCTTCTACACAAAAAAAACCGCTGCTAACTTCAAGTCATGCGTAGGATAATTGGCCTCGTGAGGCCTCAACTGTCGTGATGTGTATGCAATGACATGACCCTCCTGCATCAGTACACAACCAAATCCAGTACCTGACACATTAATGTAAACCTCATAAGGTATCTCGGGCCTTGGAAATACCAAAAATGGCGTCTTTGTCAGTTGTCGCTTCAACTTAGTAAAACTCCTCGAGCAATCATCTATCTAATTGAACTTATCGTTCTTTCCCGTTAGCCTCGTCATCAGTTTTGAAATATAGGCAAAACTTTGACGAACTTCCTGTCGTATCCCACCAAACCGAGGAAACTACAAACCTCTGTAGTAATCTTAAGTGTTGGCCACTAGAAGATTGTACTAATCTTCTCGGATCTACAGCAACTCCTGCTTCTGAAACCACGTGACTCAAGAATCCAATCTTCTTCTGCCAAAACCAACACTCCTCTATGCTCCGAGAATAAAACCTGGATATCATCGATAAAAACGATCACAGACTTATGCAAATGCGCGTGGAACACATCATTCATAAGCTTCATGAACGATGCTGGTGCGTTTGTCAATCCAAAATGGCATCACTACAACCTCATAATGCCATAACTTGTATGGAAGGCCATTTTCAGCACATCCTCCTCAGCTATGGCGATCTCGTGGTATCCTGATGCCAAGTCAATCTTAGAAAACCATGAAGATCCCTGTAACTGGTCCAACAACTCATAAATACGCGGGCGGGTACTTATTCTTGATGGTCACCTTGTTCAACCCTCTGTAGTCGTTACAAAGCCTGAAACACCCATCTTTCTTCTTTACAAACAAAACTGGTACTCCCCACGGTGAAGTACCCGGTCTGATAAAACCCTTATCTGATAGCTCCTCCAACTACTTTTTCAACTCAGCCATCTCTGTTGGTGCTAGACAGTATGGGGCTCGTGAAATCAGTGCTTCTCTTGGTTCCAACTCAATCGTAAGAACTTCTCCTCTAGCTGGTGGTGGCCCTTTTAAGAGATTAAAACATCTACGTACTCTAAAACCACTGGAATATCATGTAGCGCAAGGTCTCTATCATCTTTAACCATCAATATGGTCGCCAAAAATTCCTCTTCTCCTCTCTCCAACAACTCCTCGGCATGCAACATGGAAACAATAGAAACTCCATGATGTGTCTGAATCCCCTGGAATATGATATCCCCTTCTGATCTAGGGATATGAAATCTTTCCCTCTGGCAATCCAGTACTACTCGATGTCATGAAAACAAATCCATCCCAAGTATGACATCGTAAAAACTCAGCTCCATCTCCGACAAATCTCTTAACAAATCGATCCCTCCAAGCAAAACTGGTATGTCTCAATGAATTCCTATCGCTCCCAACCTCTATGTGCCAGCAGTCATAATCTGCTTAGCCTTCTGTTCGAAGACACCCCGAAAGTACCAATACCTGACCAAACGCAGACTCACAAAGTTGTGCGAAGCCCCCGTGTCGAATAAGGTGTGAGCTGGCTCACCTTCAACTGAAACCGATCTCGCTATCAGCCCAAATTCTTGAGGATCTCCTACCGCAAACACACACAGAGCGATGGCTACATGCTTTGGTGGTGGCGAAAGTGTCGAATTTCCCCTCCTCGGGCAATCTCTGTACATATGACCCGGCTGGTCGCAACTGTAACAGTTCCTTACTGCTGCTACTGGTGCTACTGGGGCTGCAACTTGCCTGACTTGAGTTGCATCCACTGGCTTAACCCGAAAAAACCTCGAAGTGTGCCCAAACTGAACACAAACAAAACACTTAATGCACTGTCCACTATGAATGTGACGACACCTAGAGCATCTCGGTAATCTAGATTTGTCTCATGCTCTACTCTGACTCCAGAGCCTTACCAAACTTAGTCTGAGCTGCTTTAAGAAGTTTCTGCTCCTCTGCTAACCCTGCTTCCTGCTCTGCAGCTTTCTCCACCAAATCTCCCAACATGTGGTATGTGACGACACGACACTTGTTGAGAATCTTCCCTCGCTTCCCATCCAAAAATTTCCTGATCAAGTTCTCCTCTGAAATGCCACCTCCCGTAAATCTGAAAAGTCGACTAAACTCAACCTCGTACTCTTTGATAGTCATGCTACCCAGGCTCACATGCTCGAATTCACTCTTCTTCCTATCCATATCTTCTTTGGAAACGTACTTCCTATCAAATTCCCTGTGGAAGTCTTCAAAGGTCAGATGGCCAGGTCCATGACTTAGTCGCACTCCATTCCACCATATTAGTGCATCTCCACGTAGATACTGCATAGCCAACCTAAGTTAGAACTCTGGTAGGCAATCGAAAATCTCCAACTTCCATTACAGACTTAGCTTCCAATGTGCAGCTGTAAGACCCATTGTTCCTCCAAAATGCTTCATGTCCATCTTCCTCATCTGGCTCGTCAGTCTATAAAACCTATCATCATAGCTTGGGTGATCATGAGGACGTGGTGGTGGTGGTGGTGGTGGTGGGACATAGATACCCTGACCAAAATGCTTTGCTGGTTCCTGCTGCAATGGAACCTGAGGAAAGGGAACCTGCTGATCGGGAATTTGATGGTCCTGCTGAACCTGAACTGGTGAGACCTGCTGGACTTGAATATGCCGGCCTTGCTGCATCTAAACCTAAGGACCATAAAAAATATGTTCCTGCTGAACTGCGGCCATCTATCAGGAAACCTCATGTCCAGCTACTTGGGCGGCTTGCCTGGCTGCCTCATGAGCAATCTGTTGAACTGCCTCATGAGCGTTAAGTCTAAAGTGTTATGTACCATCTGCCTCAAGTCATCCTGATCAATTGGTGGAGATGCGGCCTGAACATGCTCCTGCTCTGCCTTTTTGATAGCTTTGGCGGTCTAGGCAAGGCTGGTAATTCTCTTTGGTGGCATCTGAAAGGAAGGCAAAATGTTTAACTTATGTTGAATGCCAATGATTAAAAGAGTAAGCATCGGACGAAAAGTTGCTTATGATTTTTATTTTTAAAATTCTCAAATGCCCAAAAATCCTTTGAAAATCATCAAAACCCGATTAAAAACCGAATCGCATAAAATCGCCATCCCAAATCGGAGCCGGGAAAGAATCTCTCTCTGATACCAAAAATTGTGACACCCGTTTTTTTGCAATAAAATAATTAAATAATAATTTTTGAAAATTTCCACCAAATTTCTTACAAAGTCAACTTATTAATATTTTACAAACTCCGCTTAATAGAAACATCAAATACATAAATGTAATACATAAGTCGGGCATAAAAGCCCAATATATAGTATCTGTGATAACGATACATCATAAAACCAAAAGTCTGAAATATATATAAAAGTTGAAATGCGCAAAAGCCCAAAGCCCAAATAGCTCAATAGCACCGTCCGATATAATCACTCATGCTCGGCAGTCTCCCTTAAAAGGGAAAGAATGAGGGTTGAATAACAGGGGAGTCACTCAGTGAGATATGATATGCTAAACCAGAAGTCCATAGACTAGGTCATAACACTCCAAATAAACATAATTTAGCTCTAATACATGACAATCACAGTACCTAAAGTACACAAACAACAAACAAACAATAGTCTTGCGAGGTGCGCACTTGCTGTCCACTCACGGGCCAACAACACCAATATTGGGATAGTGCCCCGTAACACCGCTCGTGGATATTTTATCGACGCCTCCAAGCTAAGGTCCAACCGAGCGACTAAAGCTGGTCGTAACCTCCATAAAATGCGGCATACAGCAGCATGTCTCCCATCCTCTGTATCTGTTTCACACAATTCAAAATGAGATTTTTTAAAGTGAATCAATCAATGTTGAACCACCTAACAAGCAGACTCTGGCAGACTCGATTTTGCAAAGACAAAACATATTAGAAATAAATTATCTTTATTCGAGATCATAAGCCGTGTACGAGAATTTGGGATTAGCCATCACTTTAGAAACTTAGAGAAGGGATGTCTATGAATTCCATCTGCTCAAATAGACTCCAAATCTGAAATAAGGGAGAAAAATCGAGTCAGAACGCCTTTCAAACGATTAAAACGGGTTTACGGTGGACTGGTCAAAGTCAACTTATCATGGCCAATGTCAACCCGGTCAAACCTTAACCAATTGAAATTGATTTAAACCAACTGGTTTACGATAACCACAATTGAATTAATTTTAACCATCGGCTTACCCTAACTGAATTCTAATTGATTTTAACCAAACCAACATCAATTTAAACCAGTCAAACCACTGGTTGATCGAGTTGGCCGAGTCTCCGGCGAGTCACCGACATAGGTCACCGGCACCAGCCACCGGAGTGACGGTGGAGGTCGGCTGCTTACCGGCGGACGACGACGGCTGATGGTGGTCTGGCGGCAGTGGACAGCGGTCCGGAGGCTGCGGAGGTGAAACTTTTGGAGGCAAGTGTGGCTTCATCCAGGCTCCGATTGCACACGGTTGGTGGCTACGGCTTCAAATCGACGAGAGGAACACGATGGTGGCCTTGCATACGCAAAATTCTCAATGTTTAGGAAGTTATGACTAATTTACTAAACGGACAAAAAAAAGCTTAAAATCATGCAGTTACCTTTAGCTACGAACGGTGGTGACAATACTGGCTTGGTCTCGAAGGGTAGTGGCTCCGGCGACTAGTTGTGGTGACTCCCTCTTATAAAAATAACACTTTTTCTCCTTAGCTCTCTTTCTTTTCTCTCTTTTTTTTCTTTGGTGTTTGCATGTAGAAAAAAATAATGGAGAAAAAAAGAGTATTTATAGAAAAATACCTTGGTTTGTTCGGTTTAGACTCGGCGTTAACAAGTTAAACATTTGGCTCAAAAATTTCAAATCGTTACAGATTCTTCACAAGAAGGATTTGGTGAGCTCTACTAATGCCACGCGAAAGTTGACATAAAGATATCATATTTTGCATACATGAAAGTTTTAACGAAAGGACCAAAAGACTCCATAAATCTTGTAAGATATGGTGGTTGTAAAAAAGACAATCAATTAAAAACGGTTACGTATGATCATCTTTAATGATACACGTTATATCCACTTGTCATGCATCCAAGTGATGTTTGCATCATCATCTTTTTATGTTTTGTCTTTTTTCTTATAGTTGAACCGACTCTCTTCTCTATAAATACAGTCGTAAGAGTGAGAGGAAGTGAATGACTTGAATAATAATTGACATCTCTCTCACGTTTTCTCACTCTCTCTTTACCTTTATTATATTTATTTGAAATACACAAATATATATAAACATTATTCACTTTTATAATATTCAACATGTTATCAGCACAAAGCTCTGATCTTATACCAAACAAAGTTATACTAGCGAGATAACGTTTAATTTATGATTTTCAATAATTTCAATATTTTCAATTTTATTATTGTTCCGGATTGAGAAGTTAGGTTTTCTCCGTTTATTTTTCGGGATGATAGGCATTGCCTTCTGATACGTCCTAGATTCGGAAAAAGATCACTCAAACGGTTTGAAGGATATGAACTCGCCTAGAAGGGAGAACTGATGGGTTGAATGGTGACACAAAGGGTTGCGGGTGGCCCGATGATACTACCAGAGCTTCGTCGTTGCTTGATGTGACGAACAAGTCCAACGAACGAAGGTTTGTTTACTCGGAGATAACCTCACCAAGAAACAGAAATGTTCTAAACAAAGAACAAAGAGATAAACTCAAATAAAAGAAGAAAATTGATTGATTTGTTTCTGTAGAATGATTACATATTTATAGTAGCAAAGGCATATGAAAGGACTTAGAATTTTTTGGAAAAACATGCATAGAAAAATGCAAACAAAGACTTGACTAAATTATTGTTTTGACTGAAATTTGGACTACCTCTTCATATAGCCACGACCAGGACTTTGAAAATTGAATAATATGCTCCAGATATGGGCCAAGACATGTCCCTTTGAGGTCTGGTCGAAATCCATCCTTTTCCTTAGCCAATATTTTATCGGTTTCTCCATTTGGCCCAAACAAGTCTGTTTTTGAATATTTTCAAAAACCATCAAGCCCAATGCTTTCTTGGACATTTGAATGATGAATAATCTCCTTTTTCTTGATTGAATTGGTCGTTGGTCCATCAGAAATAAGGTTAGCCATTGCCAGTTCCTCGGGTGGTCGTACCAGCTCGGAAGATCGAACTAGCTCGCTCAGCTCATCCAAATGAGTGTCAATCCAACTCAGCTCGTCTAGGATAGTGTAAGTCCAGCTCACTTGAGTATTAAGCTCATCCATGATAGTGTCAATTAGCTCATCCAGCTCCAAGGCAGTGTCGGTCCAGCTCACCTGAATGCGAACATGTCTGAATTCGCGAGAACTGAAGATCACCTGATTTGTATATGACATAACTCCCACATATGAACTCCGTTTGATCTGATTCTTTTTCAAGGAGCTCCATAATTGATTTGAGAACATTCTCCAAGTGATTTCATGCGTATAAGCCTCGTGGTTTGAAAGATATGAGTCAAACAATGAGCATATATCTTTACTGCTTCCCATGATCAAGCCATGCATGTTTGTTTTGCTCCGTGTCCTATCCAAGGGTGCATCATTCCCTTCCTCTTGAAAAGAATTTGACCTCAAATCCATTTTACCTGTATAAAAAGGAAATGAATAAGTCAACAAAAATCTAAAGAACATGTAAAATTTAGTGAAGGGAAATTTTGGAAAGAAACTTCCTTGGAGTATAGATGTCATTTTCTTTGCGTACATGCGTCTCCAAATCTCAGGCTGATAAGCGTTGTCAATGCTTTCTCTTTTCTGAGGCTGAACCTTTTTATCTTGGGAACTCCAAACAAACATTAAAATACCAGGATCATATGTGCAAGACATGTACTTGTTCAAATCAGAAATCAAAATGTCTTTCCGAAGAACATATAGCACAAGTTTCAGCCTTTTAAAATTCACATCAAAATATGAATTAATGACAAGAAGGGTTTCCAGGCACGTGATTGGATAGTTCCTAAAGAACCATTTCAAAACATGCACAAGTTTCTCAACTTTTAAACACAAAAGATCAAGATCAAATTTAGAAAAAGGATGAGCAGGTTTCAGAACAACATCACAACAAAAATCTATCTCAGCTCTAAGTGGTTTTGTTTTCTGAAAATTAATAACCATAAGCTCTTTCCAGGCACATGTGTGAGAAAAAAAAATTATTAGTGATCAGTTCATGACTAGAAAACTCAGATCAAAACCATTATCCTTAAAACAAACAAAGGAATCACAAGGTTTTCGAAAACAGAAATCTGGCTGTTGCAAAACAAGCTCAAATGACTTTTCAAAATGATCAAAACCTTGCTATATTTCAAAAACTGATCCAAACTCAAAACAAAACCAGAATTGATGTCATTGCCAAGTTGAAAGCGTTTTTGATCAAAAAGTTCATTAGGTTCAAACACTTTAAAAGAATTAAACATGTTTTCGAAAACAGAATCTGAAACACAAAATTCTTTTACTTTGTCAAAACCAAAACGTTTCACATATTGAGAACTGATCTTAACAAATAATTCATGCAGAGAATTAATCGAATCAGATTCCTCACAGTGCTTTGTGAACAGAGGAGTAGGAGCTGTGCCGGGATCAAAGCAAAGATGGTTCTCCATGTTGTTGGTTGTTATCTTTGATGCTGCCTCATCAAAGATTGGACCAAGTTCTTCTTCCTCATCAAATATGGGACCTAGATCATCGTCCTTGGGTCTCCTACTGTCAAGCAGTGGTACTTGATGCGGGTAGTCGAATGACTCTTCCTCAAAATCCTGTGAAACTAGAACAAGACTACTCGGATGCTCCGGTTCAAAACAAGTTAGTCCATTAATTTCTTCATCATCAAACATAAAATCAGACTTTGGAGAAGGAAGATCACATTCATCCTCACAAATGATAAAACTTTCCAAAAGCTCATCATCATATTCATCAAAAATGGGTAAAGAATCTGAAAAATCTTTTATCTCTTCAAGTTTGTTTTCAGATTTACCTTTGGGTTCTTCACTGGTGAATATTGATGATTCAGCTACTGGTGCACGTGTGGTTGTGCTCTTCTTTTGGATCTTGTTGACGTCCTTAAGGATTTTCATCTTCTCTTTCTCAAAGTTGTCACAGATCTCTTGGACATCAAACCGACAAAAATGACTCTTTTGATGAGCTTCATCTCTAGATGGTTTGAACTGCTCTTTGTACCTCCTGTTTGGCATCTTCGGTGGTTTTATTAGGTTTGGGATTTCTTGCACAGTAACAAACTCATCAAAAATATTCAACAAATTTAATTTGAGATGAAGTTTGAGAAATAGCTTGTCGTTTGGATGTTTCTTTGCCACTTTTCTTGTGAAGACCAAACATCTTTATCCTGAAAATTACTCAACACAAAAGGTTAACAGATAAAAATCCTCACTCTCTCAAGTGTTTAAACTCACCCACTCAAGTGTTTCTCTCAGATTTTAGTAGTCACTCAAGAGTTTCTTCTCAAAGTTCTAAGAAAGACAAACCAAGTTTCCCAATGGGTTTTCCAAGCAAACAAACAATGAGATGAGATAGGAAGATAAGAAATTTGGGTTGTGGAATCCGCTTTAACCTCTTCAAAGTCCGGATTTCTCCTCGGCCAGCAGGTTTTCTCTTCCACCACCAATCCACAAATCAAACTTTTCGAATATATATATATATATATATATATATATATATATATATATATATATATTTTTTTTGACTCTTTTTTTCTTTTGATCTTTCTTTTTTTTTATATAGTGGATGGTAATGAGGGGCCCAGATTCAAGATAGAAGAAGAAGAAGAAGTGTTTGAAGAAATTTAAATGGAAGATGAGAAGAATAGATAGATGATACCGATTGAGTGGCTCTGATACCACTTGATACGTCCTAGATTCGGAAAAGGATCACTCAAACGGTTCGAAGGATATGAACTCGCCTAGAAGGGAGAACTGATGGGTTGAATGGTGACACAAAGGGTTGCGGGTGGCCCGATGATACTACCAGAGCTTCGTCTTTGCTTGATGTGATGCACAAGTCCAACGAACGAAGGTTTGTTTACTCGGAGATAACCTCACCAAGAAACAGAAATGTTCTAAACAAAGAACAAAGAGATAAACTCAAATAAAAGAAGAAAATTGATTGATTTGTTTCTGTAGAATGATTACATATTTATAGTAGCAAAGGCATATGAAAGGACTTAGAATTTTGTGGAAAAACATGCATAGAAAAATGCAAACAAAGACTTGACTAAATTATTGTTTTGACTGAAATTTGGACTACCTCTTCATATAGCCACGACCAGGACTTTGAAAAGTGAAGAATATGCTCCAGATATGGGCCAATACATGTCCCTTTGAGGCCTGGTCGAAATCCATCCTTTTCCTTAGCCAATATTTTATCGGTTTCTCCATTTGGCCCAAACAAGTCTGTTTTTGAATATTTTCAAAAACCATCAAGCCCAATGCTTTCTTGGATATTTGAATGATGAATAATCTCCTTTTTCTTGATTTAATTGGTCGTTGGTCCATCAGAAATAAGGTTAGCCATTGCCAGTTCCTCGGGTGGTCGTACCAGCTCGGAAGATCGAAGTAACTCGCTCAGCTCATCCAAATGAGTGTCAATCCAGCTCAGCTCGTCTAGGATAGTGTAATTCCAGCTCACTTGAGTATTAATCTCATCCATGATAGTGTCAATTAGCTCATCCAGCTCCAAGGCAGTGTCAGTCCAGCTCACCTGAATGCGAACATGTCTGAATTCGCGAGAACTGAAGATCACCTGATTTGTATATGACATTACTCCCACATCTGAACTCCGTTTGATCTGATTCTTTTTCAAGGAGCTCCATAATTGAGTTGAGAACATTCTCTAAACAATTTCATGCATATAAGCCTCGTGGTTTGAAAGATATGAGTCAAACAATGAGCATATATCTTTACTGCTTCCCATGATCAAGCCATGCATGTTTGTTTTGCTCGGTGTCCTATCCAAGGGTGCATCACCTTCCCCGACTGATTGCTAAGAAAGGATATGCCTTCACGATCAGAGAAACACGTGGTAGGCTTTGCCTCCGTGAATTAAAAAAAATTCAAAATGGTAGATTTTGTCTCCTCGGACCTTGAATAAAAAGAAAAGGTTAATATGGCATACTTTGTCTCCTTGAACCTTGAAAAAAGTGATCAACATGGAAGACTCTGTCTCCTCGGATCATGTGAAAGGCTAAGCCTCCGATTTAATTTATGCTTTTAAAATTTATGCTTTAAAGTTTATTATTTAATTTTTGCATTTACTTTCCATATTTAAATTTTTGTTTTTATTAAATTTTAAAATATATGTTATTCTATGAATACAATTATCATGTCGAATTTGATAAAGCTTGAAATAAATGCCCTTGATATTACGGAAAATAACTATATGACTTGGGCAGTGAGTGCAAAGATGCACCTGAGAGGAAACGGGCTTTTGGAAACCATCGATAGTTCAAAAACGGTGTCAGATGAGAAAAAGGCCAAAACCATGATATTTTTACGACACCACATACATGATGGTTTAAGAGATGAATATATTACGAAAGAGGATCCTACAAACCTCTGGCAATCATTAAAAGAGAGGTTCGATCACCCAAAATATGTGATCTTACCGAAAGCTAAACACGAGTGGATCCATCTCCGGTTCCAGGACTACAAAAGTGTAAGTGAATATAATTCTGCGATGTTCGGATTTACATTTAGGATGATGTTATGTGGAGAGAAAATAAGTGATTATGATATAATCGAGAAAACTCTCTCCACGTTCCATCCTGGAAATATAGTCCTAGAACAACAATATCAGGCGAATGGGTATACTCGTTACTCGAAGTTGATGCAAGTCCTCCTTGTAACAGAGCAGAATAATCAACTCGTGACTTTATAACCTTCATGCTCGTCCCACTGGATTTGCTCTATTCCCCGAAGCGAATGTTGCATCATCCAGTTATGATAATTGGAGAGGACGAAGACGTGGACGTGTTCGAAATTGTTATCATGGTCGTGGAAGAGGACGAGGAAGAAGATTTCTTCCGTATGATGAAAGAAATAATAAGGACTTCCAGGAAAACTAAAGGGGTTAGGATGATAAAAGGCAAACAGAAAAGGCTTGCTATAGATGCGGTATGAAAGGTCATTGGGTACGTGGTTGTCATACGCCAAAACACTTAGCTGATCTGTATAGAGAATCCCAAAAAGCGAAAGAGAAAGGAAGTGAAACAAACTTCATCTCTGATGAACCCGGACCATCCTTTCACGGTTTACATGATGATACTCATCACAACGTATCAGGCTTTCTGATTGATTCAGAAAGAATCGATGAGTGATAAGATCGATGTGATATAAGTTTACTGTATTATAATATATATATATCTTTTGTTATAAAATATATGTTATGTTTCATGTTTAATAATACATGCTTAATGAATATTTTTAAATTCAAAAAATGCCAGATTTTGAGACTATGTATGGAGATATGTGTTTGGCAGATAGTGCGTTAACGCACACGATAATTAAAGATAAGAAATATTTCTCAGGTCTCAAAATAAAAAATTACGCTGAAAGCGTAAGTACAATATCTGGTAGTGCAAAGATTATTAAGGGCTTTGGAAGAGTCAATTTTTAATGCCACAGGGGACGAAATTTGAAATAAGTGATGCATTATACTTCACCGATTCTCATAGAAACTTATTACGTTGTAAGGATATCCGAAGAAATGGATATCATATTGAGACTATGGGTAAAGATGGCATTGAATATCTTTGCATTAAGTTCGAGAGAAAACATATATTAGAAGAATTAAGAATGTTATCCTCTGGACTATATTGTACAAAATAAACATGACTGAGTCCTATGCCACAATAAACATGAAGTTTATTAATACATTTAAAATCTGGCATGAAAGGCTAGGACATCATGGTTCAGTCATGATGAAAAAGATTGTGCAAATTCAAATGGCCATCCGTTAAAAAACGAGAATTTTTTGCAAACGGACGAGTTTACATGTAATGCATGTTCTTAGTGAAAACTTATAGCTCGGCCATCACCAGCAAAAGTTGGCAATGAATCACCATTATTTTTAGAAAGAATACATGGTGGTATATGTGGGCCGATATACTCACCGTGCGGGCCGTTTAAGTATTTCATGGTATTGATTGACACATCTAGTAGATGGTCAAATGTCTATCTTTTGACAACAAGAAATACCATTTTTGCAAAGTTCATTGTCCAAATAATAAAGTTGAGAACACAGTCCTGAAGTTAGGAGTTTTCAAGGCTCTTAAGACAAATGTTGTAGTATAAATGATTGTCGAACCAATTCTAAGGGATCTCAAAGCACTGAGAATGCAAGTACTCACTTAATCTAAGTGCAATCGAATAATGGGTGGTTTTAAACTATAACTAAGAATAAGAAAAGCGATGACTAAAATAACTTCCTTGATTAAGAGAAAGGAGAACTCATGGGAGTAGGGATTAGACCTTGGGTGATCAAGTTTCGAACTAAGGATGGCAAATGATCAATCAAACTATCGACCTTAAGCTTAGACATGATTCTAAACAAGCTCTATGTCTAGATGAATGTTCATTTACTAACATAACTCAAGCATCAAATGTCTTCGGTTGAATGTTATGGAAGTAATCATTAAGAATAAGTCTACTAGCCATTTTAACACCTTTAACAACAAGTGTCCCTGGTAAAGAATGCTAAAAGCTTAGGAGATTTGGTTCGGGCATTTCATCAAACACCTTGTAGGTGAGAAATGCCTAAAGCTCAACCTTTGAGAGACCAACTCAAAAGATGCATTATGAATACTCTACTAGCAAGGTATAAGAGAAATCTACACTAAACATCCTAGATCTAGCCTAATCACCCTTTATCTCTCTAACCCATGAATTCAATGGTGATTTACTCACTAATCATCATGATTCCTCTTAAACCCATTTCAAGCTTAATCATGTAGATGATGGAATAAACAAGTAACAACAATAGAACAATGAAACAATGATCTTAGAAGGTTTTTGTGTGTTTTCTTCAACAACAAAGATTATCTGCCCAAAAAAGCTTACAACGTACTTAAACTTAGGTTTAGAAAATGTAAAACAATGAAAAGAAATGACCAAAAGGTCCCTAAAATAACTTAAGTTTCGTCCAAACAAAGACGTGCAGCTACCTGTGCACGTCACTCTGGAGAGGTCGCTCTGGATGGGAGAAGGCCGAGCTACCTGTGCACGTCGCTCTGGTGAGGTCACTCTGGCTGGAAGCTACCTTGGTATGTCGCTCCGGGAGGTCGCTCTGGCTGGGAGCAACCTTGGTAGCTCGCTCTAAGAGGTCGCTCCAGGATGCTCGAACAGGGTGGATATGCCTCTAGTAAATTGGTCATAACTCCTTCATTACATCTTCAAATGACTTGAAACTACTTCCATTAGAAAGCTAACTCAATTTGATGTGTATCCACTAAATCTTAGCAACAGAAGATTTCTTTAATTGATCCATCCATGCTCCTATTTCACCCCTTTTGGATCACAATGCTCCCAAACATCTCAAATCACTCCATGGCACACTCCAACACCTGATTAAGACTCATGTATGCAAAATTCAGCCTAAAAATGACTAAATCCTGGTCTATAGGATCAAAATGCACATGGATGAATGGGTGAAACAATGAAAATATGCAAGACACCAACTCCCCCAAACTTGTTCTTTACTTGTCCTCAAGTGAACTTTCTTGAACTTATAGGAAGAGAGGTTTGAAGGTGGGAGCTCATAGCCAAAAGAAACACATCTAGAACTCAGCTTAACATCCTAAAGAGACATAGCAAATAGCATGAGCACACTCTCTTATTATACTCTAGTTTCTCTAGGCCTATCAACACACTCTTATGCCTTTAAGCAAGGTGCAAAACTCTTCAATTTACAATCTCTTTAAACCAGCCCTCACATTAATTCACACACACACACACAAGGTGAATTCTCACAAATGGGCACATGATCTCAATCATTTGGCTAGGCAAGCAAATGGTCTAATGAGAATGAAGAGGAAGGCTCAAATGTATCGTGTTTTAGTGACTATCACTCAGGAACAAGGAGCTTGATCATTATGCAAAATTTATCTAAGACTAGATGCATACATAGTCTTATTCTCATCATTCTACCATTTTCCTAAATGATCACAAGTTCTAACCCTTTTTCTTCATCCCATGACCCAAAATAACCTTTACTCGCATCATTCACCCAATGAACAAGTCTCTCTCTTTTTTTTTACGATTAACATAACCAACTACGGACTCTTCACATACTTTCTACTACTTAGCTCTAACTTTTCTTTCCTTGCACATCTCTTCCCCCAAACTTATTGAATCTTACTCTTTTTTTAGGAGGAGGGGTTTTTTTAGACACAATCTAGAGCTTCTTTTCATTTCCTTTGGTCCCTAGTGGCTCTCTTTCTTTTCTCAAGATACACTTTAGCTCAACTTTCTCATAATCTCACATCCAAAACCCAAGATTTTAACTTTTAGAACACATAAACCCACTCACGATCCTAAATGCTAGCTCAAAAGAGGTTCCTATGCTAGCAAGAGATGAGAACAATCCTATGTCTCCTCCAATACTCTCAAGATTTTGTACATGACAAGCTATCAAAAGAGGCCTCACTCATGCAAATTAAATGCTTGGTATCAAAAGAATGGATTGGGTTCAAGGGGGTGGAGTACCATTTGGGCTAACAAAAGAGTGGTAAAATGGAATAAGATAGCCCAAATGTGTATGAGATCCATGATCAAGTATGCAAGTGCCCATATGCAAGAGAGATTAAGTTCATTAAGCCAAATTTCAGATTGGATCTGGTTTCAAGAACAAAGTCAATATCAAGCAAGCAAACATGTTTCAAGAAGAGTTTTCAAGGCTTGAAGCGTGCAAGGTTTTTTAACAGATGCTCAAGCTACTTGATATGTCTAACTAAGGTATCACTTTGAACTCTTGAAAAGTGTTCTTTACAAGGTGTTTTAAAATCATTGCTCCCAATGCAAGTGAATGCAAGCTATATGCTCTAGACTCTCCTTGAAATGCAAGTGATGCAACCTACATGATTGTTTTTTTTTCAAATTTTTCAATTTTTTTTGGTTTTTCTATGCATATGTGAATGTACAATGCAATGCATGAGACTCATGACAAGTGAAAAAAAAAACAAAACACAATGTAAGAGAGTACTCTCCCCCAAAATTACTTCACACAGTCCCTTGTGTGAGAGTAAACTTGGAAGAGAGATCAAGAGAGAGATAAAAGATGAATGAACTAAATATTTACAAAGGTAAGGATGCACTTACTTGGAGTTAGTGAGAAGGAGGGTCCTTCCCACCTTCAAGAGTGATGGTGGTTCTTGTACTGGAGAATGACGTCGACCTTCCCTTGCACTTAATCTTGTACTCAATGGCTCCATCTTGAGCTTCATTGGGTGGAGAGTGAGGGTGTGTGGCATCTTGTCAAGAGGTGGAGGTTGAGGTTCTTTCACTATCTTCTTCTTGTCATGAGCAGCTTTTGTTGATCCACTCACCCCCTCCTTTTTAGCACTTTCCAAGTGCTCTACACACAACTCTTGTGTAGACTCGCCAGCAAGATCTTCTTTCTCAGTTACAGCCACTTCAGCTTGGGTCTTCTCAAGTGATGTGTTTTCACAAGTGATTGTTCTACAATACCCATCATCCATTGGAGATTGGATTGGGTAAGAGACAACCTTGTTGACATTGAGGAGTGTAACCTTCTTGTTTGGGAAGTCAATACATGCTCCAACTGTTGTGAGAAATGGAGTGCCAAGGATCAAAGGAACTCTCTTCGCAGTTGCCATCTTTAGGACTGTGAGGTCTATAGGGATTGTGCATTCTCCAATCTTCAAAGGAAAGTCCTTGATGAGGCCAATGGGGGTTGTAGAAGATGAATCCCCAAACATGAGAGAAGATGTGTTTGGCTCCATGCTTTCAATACCAAGACTCTTCACCATTTCCATTGAGATCACATTGACATTGGCACCACTATCCATAAGAGCATCATTCATGGTGATTTTACCAAGAGAGCATGACAGTGTGAACTTCCCTTGTGACTCTAGCTTAGGGAGAGACTTTGGTGGGACTTGTCGATCAATCAGTGATGTAGAGATGTCTAGAAGCTCTGCTACTTTTTCTTTGTGATCTAAAATGTCTTTGATGAGCATCATTTGGACATAGGCCTCTTGCATTGTATTAAGCTCTGGAAGTTTAACTCCAACATCACTCAAGTCTTTTCTGAACTTGGAGATCACCTTTTTTTGAGCTTTAGTGATGACCCTCTTAGGAAATGGGAGTTTTTCATAAGGAGATATCTCAGCTCTGACTCCAACTGGCCGCACAACATTTTTCTCAACCTTATGTACAACCTTCTCTACAGCTTGTAACTCAAATCTGTCCAAAACCTTTTTCACAACCTTTTCTACAGCTTGAGCATCAGCCTTGGCTACAATCTGTCTCTCATCCTGCATAAGTTCAGATTCATAGAAGAGTCTTTCAATATCATCTACCTCTTTCGCATGATCATTCAATTCAGTCTCAAAGATAGTAGCAGAGATGACAACATTGCAATGGTCTTTCCCTGGGCGCTTAGAGGTGGAAGTTATAGAAGAAAACTGGTTCTCCAAAGCCCGTAACTTGTTGTTGAGGTCATTGTAACTCCCATCAATCTTGGCGTGAAGGTTCTTCAGCTCATATCCAACATGCTTCTCACTTCTAGTTTGAGATTCCAAAATCTGTTTCAATAGAGCATCGGTGTTGGTTTCTTGAAGAGTGGATGTAGAAGGGTTAGTTTGTTGTTGAGGAAGTTGGTTTCCCTTGTTGGTGAAGCCAGGTGGAGTCTGCTGAGACTGGTAGTTGCCTTGTTGGTTGTTGGAATAGGATTTCTGTGGGTAATTATACTGGAAGTTAGGCTCTTTTCTGTACCAACTACCATTGTTGTTGATGAAACACAACTGTTGTTGCCCTTCCAAGCCATCAACCTCATTGATTGTAGGTGGTTCTTCCTGCTTGGTGTTACCCATAGATTTCACCTGCTCTTAGGTGGCTTTTTCAGCAATGAGGAGGTCGATCTTATCTTCCAAAGCCTTGATTTCTTTTCTTGTCTGCTTGTCATCACCCCTACTGACTCTGTCATGTTCTGCACTGTATACTGCATCACTCTTCACCATGTTATCAACTAGCTCCTCTGCATCTTCCTCAGCTCTGCCCAAGAAGAACCCATTGCATGCAGTGTCCAATCTGGCTCGGTACTTAGGAATAACACCTCTGTAGAATGTGCTAAGCAAGCTCTCTTTAGAGAAGCCATGGTGTGGGCATTTGGACTGGTAGCCTTTGAATCTCTCCCAGGCTTCACTAAATCCTTCCAAGTTCATTTGTTGGAAACTAGAGATCTCGTTTCTCAGCTTAGCAGTTCTGGAGGAAGAGAAGAATTTCTCCAAGAATTCTCTCTTGCACTCATCCCAAGTTGTGATGGTGTCACTGGGTACAGTCTTCTCCCACTGACGTGCCTTATCCCCCAAAGAGAAAGGGAAAAGCTTGAGCTTGAAGGTATCTTCCGACACACCGTTGGTTTTTGACAATCCACAGTAACTGTCAAACTTGTCCAAGTGATCAAATGGGTCTTCTACAGGCAAGCCATGATACTTGTTGTTCTCGATCACGTTGAGAAGTCTTGGTTTGACGTGAAAGTTGTTGGCTTCCACCGGTGGAGAACGAATGTCCAACCTCTGACCATTGACATTTGGACGGTCATAAGCACCAATGGCGTGAGCTTGTCGGGGTTGGTGAATTGGCCCTTGTGGTCCATTGTTACCACCTGGTGGTAGAGGGTTGTTATTGTTGTTTCTGTTTGGTGGATCCATGTCAATATTCAACTCATGTGGCTGAGATTGTTGCTCTTCTTGTCTTCTCTGTCTTGTGATTGTTCTTTCGTAAGCTCTGATATCTGGAACTCGTGGAACTAGGTTTGTTGTGCTGTTGCTCCTCAATTTCATATACCTGAAATGCCAAAAAGAGATGAAGACATAGAATCAGTAACTAAATAAAAGAAAAAAATGACTTAGTCTCAAGCAAGTGACTAAATCTCAATGTTCTAATCGACTTAGAATTTGGCAACGGCGCCAATTTGAAGTTAGGAGTTTTCAAGGCTCCTAAGACAATGTTGTAGTATAAATGATTTTCGAACCAATTCTAAGGGATTTCAAAGCACTGAGAATGCAAGTACTCACTTAATCTAAGTGCAATCAAATAATAAATGGTTTTAAACTATAACTAAGAATAAGAAAAGCGATGACTAAAATAACTTCCTTGATTAAGAGAAAGGAGAACTCATGGGAGTAGGGATTAGGCCTTGGGTGATCAAGTTTTAAACTAAGGATGGCAAATGATCAATCAAACTATCGACCTTAAGCCTAGACATGATTCTAAACAAGCTCTATGTCTAGATGAATGTTCATTTACTAACATAACTCAAGCATCAAATGTCTTCGGTTGAATGTTATGGAAGTAATCATTAAGAATAAGTCTACTAGCCATTTTAACACCTTTAACAACAAGTGTCCCTGGTAAAAAATGCTAAAAGCTTAGGAGAATTGGCTCGGGCATTTCATCAAACACCTTGTGGGTGGGAAATGCCTAAATCTCAACCTTTGAGAGACCAACTCAAAAGATGCATTATGAATACTCTACTAGCAAGGTATAAGAGAAATCTACACTAAACATTCTAGATCTAGCCTAATCACCCTTAATCTCCCTAACCCATGAATTCAATGGTGATTTACTCACTAATCATCATGATTCCTCTTAAACCCATTTTGGATTCAAGCTTAATCATGTAGATGATGGAATAAACAAGTAACAACAATAGAACAATGAAACAATGATCTTAGAAGGTTTTTGTGTGTTTTCTTCAAGAACAAAGATTATCCGCCCAAAAAGGCTTACAACGTACTTAAACTTAGGTTTAGAAAATGTAAAACAATGAAAAGAAATGACCAAAAGGTCCCTGAAATAACTTAAGTTTCGTCCAAACAAAGACGCGCAGCTACCTGTGCACGTCACTCTAGAGAGGTTGCTCTGGATGGGAGAAGGCCGAGCTACCTGTGCACGTCTCTCTGGTAAGGTCACTCTGGCTGGGAGCTACCTTGGTATGTCACTCCGGGAGGTCGCTCTGGCTGGGAGCGACCTTGTTAGGTCGCTCTGAGAGGTCGCTCCAGGATGCTCAAACAGGGTGGATATGCCTTTAGTAAATTGGTCATAACTCATTCATTACATCTTCAAATTACTTGAAACTACTTCCATTAGAAAGCTAACTCAATTTTCTGTGTCTCGACAAAATCTTAGCAACAGAAGATTTCTTTAAATGATCCATCCATGCTCATCTTTCACCCCTTTTGGATCACAATGCTCCCAAACATCTCAAATCACTCCATGGCACACTCCATGGCACACTCCAACACCTGATTAAGACTCATGTATGCAAAATGCAACCTAAAAATGACTAAATCCTAGTCTATAGGATCAAAATACACATGGATGAATGGGTGAAACAATGAAAATATGCAAGACAACAAGTTCTCAGAATATTCCATAAAGAAAGTAAGGCTTGATAAATGCTGGTGAGTTTACATCGCAAGCCTTCAGTGATTATTGTATGTCAGTGAGGATTGATGTGGAGCATCCAGTTCTCCATGTTCATACACAAAATGGCATGACTGAGTCACTGATCAAATGGTTGCAGTTGATTGCAAGACCGTTAATATTGAGAACAAAGCTCCCAATTTCAGTATGGGGTCATGTTATTTTGCATGTGCTGCACTGATTCGGCTGAGACCGAGTGCAGATAATAAGTACTCCCCATTACAGTTATCATTTGGGCAAGAATCAGATGTATCTCATCTCCGTGTCTTTGGGTGTGCAGTCTATGTTCTGATAGCTCCACCACAAAGAACAAAAATGGGCCCGCAAAGGAGATTGGAAATATATGTGGGTTATACGTCACCAAGTATAATAAGATATCTTGAACCGGTAACTGGTGATATATTTACAGCAAGGTTTGCTGATTGCCATTTTAATGAAGAAGAATTTCCAGCGTTGGGGAGAGAAATTAGAGAAATTTCTAAAGAGTTTACATGGTGTACACCGACGTTGATACACCTTGATCCCCCTACGAATCAAAGAGAGCTGGAAGTTCAAAAAATTATGCATTCGCATAATTTGGCAAACCAGTTACCAGATGCATTCACAGATACGAAAAGGGTGACGAAGTCATATATACCCGTTGAAAATGTTCCATCAAGAGTTGGTTCCTGAAGGACAAACTGATGGAAACACAATGAATGAACCTAGGGTTCAGTTAAAGAGGGGGAGACCAGCGGGTTCTAAAGAATCCCCGAAAGAAAAAGAAATTGATTGAGCAAAGTGGAAAGGTTCCAGAACAACCTGATACTGAAAAATGTCTGAAAGAAGGCATAGACGAAAAGGTTCAAGAAGAACCAAATAAAGATAAGGATCCAGATGACGAGAAGGGAACAGAAAAATATGAGATTCCATCAACTACTCCCGAGATGAAAAGTTATGATTAGAAATAAGATAAAAGATGTTGTTGGAATGTTCTCATTTTCTGTGTCCAAAGAAATAGATCACGAAAGTGATGATCCAGATCCAAGGTCCATATTGGAATGTATGAAAAGACATGATTGAGAGGATTGGAAGAAGGCCATACAAACTGAGTTACTATCCTTAAATAAAAGGAGTGTCTTTGGACCTATAGTCATAACACCTGAGAATATAAATCATGTTGGGTATAAGTGGGTATTCGTGAGAAAAGTAAATGAAAAGAATGAAATAACACGATATAAATCTCGATTAGTTGCCCAAGGTTTTTCTCAGAGACCGGGAATTGATTTCGAGGAAACATATTCTCCGGTAATGGATGCAATTACGTTTAGATTTTTGATGAGCCTAGCGGCATCAAAAAATCATTGAAATGCATCTTATGGATGCTGTGACTGCATATTTTTATGGATCATTGGATAATGATACATACATGAAACTCGTTGAAGGATTAGAAATGCCAAAAGCAATGAAAACAAAATCTAGGAGATTTGTTCGGTCAAGCTACATCGATCACTTTATAGACTAAAGCAATCTGGACGCATGTGGTACAATCGCTTGAGTGAATATATATTAAGAAAAGGATATGTGAATATGCGATATGTCCATGCGTTTTTGTAAAGAAATCGTCATCTGGCTTTGTGATCATTGATGTATATGTAGATGACCTAAACATAATTGGAACTCAAAAGGAGGTTGATGATGCACGAAATCATATGAAAGAAGAGTTCCGAATGAAAGATCTCGGTAAGACAAAATTTTGTCTTGGGCTTCAGATTGAGCATCTCCGAGAAGGAATATTTGTGCATCAATCAAATTATACGAAAATACTATTAAGACGCTTTTATATGGACAAATCAACTCTTTTGAGTACTCCAATGGTAAATAGATCTTTCGATGTAGAGAAAGATTCTTTTAGAGCCTGTGAAGATAGCGAGGAGGTACTCGAGTCTGAAGTACCTTATATGAGCGCTATCGGTGGGCTTCTTTATCTTGCAAACTGTACAAGACCTGATATTGGCTTTGCTACTAACGTACTTGCAAGATATAGTTCTTCTTCTACTCGTAGGCATTGGAATGGAATAAAGCACATATTCCGTTATCTCCAAGGTACAATTCACCTAGGGTTGTTTTATTTTAGAAAACCCGAGTTTGATATGGTTGGTTTTGCAGATGCAGAATACTTATCAGATCCTCATAAAGCTCGATCACAAACCGGCGATCTCTTGGTGTTCTCAGAAACAAACTCTGGTTGCGACTTCGACCAATCATGCAGAGACTATTGCGCTTCATGAAGCATGTTGAGAATGTGTGTGGCTTAGGTCAATGAGTCATCACATACAAGAAGCAAGTGGGATATTTGACAAGAAAGAGCCGACGAAAATATTTGAAGACAATTCGGCTTGTGTCGCTCAACTCAAAGAAGGTTATATAAAGAGCGATAGAACAAAGCACATTCCTCCGAGGTTTTTCTCGTACAAACGGGAGCTCATGAAAATAAAGAAGTGAACATAGAGTATGTACGGTCATGCAACAACCCATCTGACTTGTTTACAAAGGCCCTTCCTACTACAACATTCCGACAACACGTCTACGGTATCGGAATGAAGCATTTGCGTGACCTGTGAAGAAAAAGAAACTATGCCCATTATTTTCAGAGGTAGATTACATTATTGTATTCTTTTTCCCTCGTCATAGTTTTTATTCTTTTGAGTTTTTCTATGATTAAGTTTTAATAAGACAGTACGTAATATAAGATAGATGATCACAGTGCGTGTTATGTATAATCATCTTTAATGATACACGTTATACACATTTGTCATGCACCCAAGTGATGTTTGCATCATCATCTTTTTCTGTTTTGTCTTTTTCTTATAGTTGAACTGACTCTCTTCTCTGTAAATAGAGTCGTAAGAGTGAAAAGAAATGAATGACGTGAATAATAATTGACATCTCTCTCACGTTTCCTCACATTGTTCAGTTCAGAAAAAAAAAATCCAGTACAGTCTGATTTCGAACCAGATATCCAAGATTCATGTTTGAAACAAAATTAAAAAAAAAAAAGGAATTAGCCAATAATGAACAGCAATCAAGTAAATTTTCTATTCAAAAGTAATTTAATGGGATTCGATAAGTAGCAGTAAAAAATAAATAAATATTTTAAGTAAAGAAAAAGGAAAGAGAAACCATTTGCTGGCTCCCTCCTCTTTTGCAGAAGGAACCCTAATTTCTCATTCACCACCTTCTATGCCCAATCTCTAGGGTTTAGTGTGATTTCTCCTTCTTCCCTCTCATGGGTGCCGTCTCCATCATTCGCAAGCGCACCGAAGATTCCTTCAACTTCAATCAAAAATCCCCAGCTCCAGCTTCGAAGAAACGCAGATTCTCCTTCGGAATCATCTCTCCCGATTCTAACAATAAGCCATCTTCTTCCACAATCTCTAGGATCTTGAGGTATCCTGATGCGAAAGCTCCTCTTAGACGAGAGATTCACGCCCCCAGCAGAGCCAATCTCAGATACGGTTTACCCAAGCCCAAACCTAATGATTACTCCTCGTACGATAATGCAAAGAGAAGAGCTTTCGATGCGTTGAGCTTCTTTCACAAAGATAAAGAGTTGATCGATTTGGGAGATGGTAAAGAGAATGTAAAGGAAGCAGTTGAAGTTGTTGATTGTGATCTTGTTGAGGAGAAGAATGTTGAGCCTCCTTCAAGCTTGAGAGTTGATGATGAGACTAGTTCCTTGTCTTTAGCTAGAGATGCTGCCTCCAGCCTCGAAGCCTATAAGAAGCTTTTGCAGAGCGCAGAGAGGAGGAACTCAAAGTTGCAAGCTTTGGGATTTGAGATTTTGTTCAATGAGAACAAGTTGTCACTGCTTCGCCAGTCTCGTCCTAAGCCTGTCGACAAGCCTCTTAAGAAGGTGCCTGATGAACCTTTTATACCTCTCACAGAGGAGGATGAGGCTGAAGTCTACCGTGCCTTTTCTGGGAAGAATAGGTATGATGAGGTTTCTACCATGTTTGTGTGGTTTATGTTGTATCTAAACCCAATTCATATGTGTCCCTCTTTTCAGAAGGAAAGTCTTGGTTACTCATTTGAATTCAAACATTGATATTACTGGAGAAGTTCTGCAATGCCTTACACCATCTGCATGGCTAAACGACGAGGTGCCTATTGGTTCCTGATTAGAGGACTCTGCATGGCTTAGAGCTCTTGAATGACAGTGCTGTGTTCCTCTTCTGTTTTGTAGGTTATCAATGTCTATCTCGAACTACTCAAAGAAAGAGAAACTAGAGAACCCAAAAACTATTTGAAGTGTCATTTCTTCAATACCTTTTTCTACAAAAAGGTTTGTTTCGTTTTATGTGCTCACATGATTCATAAGAATAGTATGGTTCTTTTTTCTCCCCTCTTCATTTACTTAGCTGTACTTGCTTCTAAAAAAACTATAAGCAATATGTTTAAGATATTTACTTTTGCTAAGATCATCAATATCTGCCTCGTTTTTTCCCTTTAGTACTCATTTGTCTCTGGTTTCTGTATCCCATGAATTGCAATGAGTACCCAACCCTACAGAAACTGTGGGCATGTGGCATTTTTTATATGTTGATCCTCTTGGACTCATGTTGTTCTTTCTCTAACTGCTGTGTTTCAGCTGGTAAGCGACTCTGGTTATAATTATAAAGCTGTTAGGAGATGGACTACGCAGAGAAAGTTGGGATATGCTCTTATTGACTGTGACATGGTAATCTTTTTGAAAAACATAAACTTTTTAGATTCTCTTTGTTGATCCTACAAATGAAGACCAAATTTATTTGTCTTTAAACCATTCTTTGCCCTGTTGCAGATATTTGTTCCCATCCACAGGGGTGTGCATTGGACCTTGGCAGTTATTAACAACAGGGATCGCAAGTTCTTGTATCTCGATTCACTAAATGGAGTTGATTCCAAGATTTTGAATGCTCTGGTATAGTTTAGATCCCAACTCTCATTCTCTTTATTTAGTCTTTTATTAACGTATTGGAGTCATTAGAAGGATATCAGATGCTTTGGATTTAATGAACGTACTAGTCTTTATCTTACTGGTCTTCCCAATACAGCTTAATTAATCTCATTCATACATAAAAATGAAATGAGTGTCTTTCATAGTGGATGATGTTTTATCTTTACCATTATTTCTTGATTCTAAAATTTGTTCCTGGCCATTTTGGAGATGCCAGAAGCTGTTAATTCTTTCGTAGATCAAACACTACTGTGAAACTATTCTGACCATAATTGCCCCTATAGCTAATTCTGCGACTGATATGTGTGCTTCAGGCAAAATATTTGGGCGATGAAGCTAAGGAAAAAAGTGGAAAAGACATTGATGTTCGTTCGTGGGATATGGAATTTGTTGAAGACCTTCCCCAACAACAAAATGGGTACGTAACTGTCATTGAACTTGCTATGTTTATGATTATTTGTATAGGAACTAGTTATGGAATCAACAAGCATAGCTTTTCATTGGGAAAACTCATGATTTTTATAGTCTCGTTATGGACTCTGTTGCCAAAATATCATTATCTTAATGGTGTGGTGTCGAATCACACGCATATTCTAATACTAGCTCCTGCTCCCTCTGTGAGTTTAATCACTTAAAACAATTTGAATGGCCTATGTGTTTATGCTCTCAGCTTTCTGTTGTAGCTCTATGCTAACCTTTATCTTCTTTTTTTAATTCTTTTGCAATATATGTATTCTTCAGGTATGACTGTGGAATGTTTATGCTTAAGTACATCGACTTTTTCAGTAGAGGGCTGGGGCTATATTTCAGCCAGGTAAGCTATCTGAATCCAGATTCCTCAATGCTTCAAGAAAATTGTAGTTAAAAGAGTTGACTGGTTGGCTAGAATCGGTTAAGGAATTAGTTAGTATATATCTTAAAGCATTTTATATCATGTGCATTTTATATCATGTGCATGTTCCAGGATTTGATACCAGTGTTTTACTTTGGTGCAGGAACATATGCCATACTTCCGTCTAAGAACGGCTAAAGAGATTCTGAGACTACGTGCTGATTGAAATTACTTGTGGCTATATTATGCATGTCAAATTTTAGGAGTGCTGTTTTGTTGAAGCTTTTTTTAAATTATCTACTCCTTTTAGGCAGTGAAGCATTCAGCTTCAAAAGCAGAGGCAAAAACACTGAGCCAAGCCCCAAAGCCCCTCAGCTATATTTTTTTCTTTTTTTGTTGAAGATTGTAGATGAAGCTGATATAATGAAACCTTAGTTGTTTGTAATGAACTCGTCCATTTTTCCCTCTGTATGCTCAGTCAGTGACGTCCATGTTCCATGAATTAAAAGAGAGGCTCAATTTGATTTATTGTGTTAAAAGAGTTGTACTTAACTACACGACGTCCATGTTCCATGAATCACAAGCAACTATTATGCCAGATAGCTTACGTGAACAAACGATCTTCACAATTTTCCCCATATACTATACACAAATGTGTTAATACAGCCAACTGCTTTTGATTACGAGTTCCACATGACTGCTACTATGTCAGTATAAAGAACTTCGATCAACATTTCATCCTCAATAAAGTTGCAGAAGACATTGGATACAAATGTTGGTTGACAAAGGACCCAAAATGTAAAATTAACAAATTTAAAAAAAAGAAAACTCCCCTCGCAAAAGAAATAAAAAAACACATTCCCCGATTCACAAAAACACGCGAGGAAGGAAGAGTTGTGTGTATCATCAAAGATCACCTGGCTGGAATAGAAACTAACTTCATTCCCTTTGTTTCTAGCGCGGAACTCTCTTCCGGCTAAGGATCTCTTGTTCTTTCAGACGGTGTTGGAACCGAGCGAGACGGGCTTGAAGGCTTACGAGCCCAGCTGCTTTACGTGACAACACAAAGCTCAACTGTGTCACATAGTTGTCAATCATGCTCCCTGGCCGATCCACCTCCGCTAGTAATTTCATTTCCTGCTCAAACCCAAACCATTGTTCAAAATATGATCCAGCCAATAACATGCACGTGAATGGCTTTTTACTTTGTACCTCGCGAACAATCTCCATTGTATCCTCAATTTCTTTTCTGTGTGCCGTAATTAAGGCCTCTTCCTCCTGCCAGAGATCAAAAAAACCAATTACAATTAAACCGCAGTACATGCTCTTAACATTCATTACATTCCCTGGAAGCATATGGGTTATTACCTCAAGCAATGCACTAATGTTTTCATCAACAGAAGGCGGCTCCGTTATTGTTTCATATTGCATTGAAGAAGCATCGCTTGTGTTCTGACTGGTGGTAGTACTATTGAGCTGCCTCAAGTTTATCGTGGCAGGGACATCAGACGCGCTGATTGAATCTCTTTTTGACAAGTTTTGATGTCTTTCTGGTTTTTCTTCCCGGGAAACTTTCCTACGAGGCGGTGATACCTTCTTCACTTTTTCTTCCTGGTCTGAAGAAGGGTCTTGAGGATAAGAAGATGACTGAATCATCCTTTGACTAGTAGAGCCGCCAAAAGAGTTGCTCGTATCTGATCTTCCTCTGTCCATTGATATCGATGGTATTCCACTTTCCTCTTTAAAGCTTACTGGATATGATGATGGGTAATTTGTAGGCTGCTTGAATTCAATACCCGAAGTAGAGTAGCTGCTGTCTTTCTCTACCCTTCTCCCTATCTCCTGTGCATTATATTCCTGCGGAGGCTCAAAGACATCCTCCGCATCATTTGAAGCTAGTTGAGAAGAAGCCAAAGAAACATCCTTATTAGCTGGCGGCAACGAGTTAAACGCTTGATCCTTCTTGCTATTTCCACTTTTAGATAGACTTTTAACCCTGTTGTAGAATTAGTAGACATGAGTTCAAGATATGAAATCGAGAGTTACTTTAGAAAGGTTTTTAGGTCATCAAAACATACCGATCGGCGTATCTCAATGTATTTAGGGTATGTTCGCATGATCCTTCGTTTGGGGAGATGCATGAAATCATCACCGTTCTTGAGTTTCCAACAAATGAGTCACGGAGCACTTCAGTTAGTTTGCTTCCACGGAATGGAATATGTAGCTGGTCATTGTCCAGCGCACGGATACATTCTTTGAGAGCTAAAAGACTCTTATTGATTTCTGCACCTTCAATCCTAAGAAAAAGAACAATTTCGATCAAGAGTAATCATTCTGACGGAAGAAGGTAGATTTAATTTATCACATGAGACCAAACAATCATTTTGTACCTAAGTTCTACATAGATGGGGAAGTCACTACTCAAAACTCTTCTACCAGGGAACAATGATGACCTTACCTTGTCTGGCGGTCATTGTCTGTGGTGTCTGCACCTCTTTCACTGCCAGCAAGATCAATGAAAGAGATCTTCCCCACAACTTTCCCTCGTGATTCGTTATTATCATTATTATTTCGTCGAGTTTCTTTTACCTCCACATGCTTTTTGACAACAAGCTGCAAAATAGCATGTGATCTAGAAGATTCCTCATTGGCGCCAGTTGATCCTGTGCTCCTTGAAGCACTGCCTTTATCGATAAAATCCTTTACGATTTGAATATCCGAAACTTCAAACTCTTGCAGGCCAACAATGCAAACTTGTTGTCTACCATCTTCTCGCATACAAAGTTTCCTGCTCAGCAACGACTGCATTAGTCAGCCAACCATTCACATGCATTTGTAATACAAGCAAACAGTATTTAGAGTATGGAGACTGATAAAAGAGTATAAATATATATACTACAATGTACAATGGCATAAAATGAAGTCAAGAAATTTGAATGTGCCAGCTCAATGTCCTATGGTTTTGTCCAGCGGCATTTTCCCAAAAGCAAAAAAAAGAAAAAAATCATAATACTAACTGTGACATTTAAAAGATGTGAAAACAGAAAAAGAAACACTAACTTTCTCTCGGAGAGAAGATCGTAGAGCTTTCCACCATATATCTCGAAATAACTGAGCCACAACTTAAGCCTCTGATCACGATATACTGGTTGGTTCAACATCCTCATAAGATCTTGAACAGCCCGTATAGGCAGTGGTTTCATTGTGAATGTCTTACCGCTACCTAATTTAAGCAAAATATTATCAAGGTCACAGAAGTATAAAGATAATATTAACGAATAAACAAGTAGGAGGCGATAGGAATACTAGATTTATTACAATAACATTGACCTAAGAAATAATTCCCATGAGCAAAAGTACAATTATGTACCTGTTTGACCATATGCAAAACAGGTAGCTTTGGTTTTCTGAAAAATCGTGGGAATAATTGGCTGTATCGTGACCCGATACACCTGATCAAGGGAACAGTAAACCAACTTTAGAAATAATAGTACAGCTCAAAATGGATATCAAACTAGGAAAAGGTGGATGATCAGGATTGTTAGACTATAATTGAAAGTTCACAAGGTTCGTTTATTTAAAAACTAATCTATGTTATCTCGCATCTTGAATTACAATAAAGCCCTCCCACTAGGATTGTCAGTAGATTTAAATTCCTTAAGCCTATTAAATTACCTCGTCATTGGAAACATGCTCACCCAGAACAGCATCAAAGCAAAACTCATGCTTTTCCATATATGCAGTCAAATCCACCTGCACCAACAAAGATTAAGTTTCATTCAATATCAGAAAAAGAAATATACAATGAAGAGGGTCTATGACCTTTCATCTCGTTGAATTGAATCATGGATGTCATCCTTATCTTTAATGAAGCACACACACGAACCTTCAACTTGGTCTCGTGAACGGTCAAAGAATTATTAGATACAGTGATGATATCGTCCTCCTTTTTAGCGGTTTCCTTTTTATTCAGGGGTCTCTTCCTTACCTGAAATAAATATGTAAATATGTATAGATCTCCAATGATGATGACCATTGCAAATTTCAACCAAGCAGAAGGAAACCAGGTAACAAGATTGCCATACCACTACTTTAATTTTGGCTACACTGTTCTCTCTTCCACTACTTTCTTTTTCACTCCTAGGACATGGGCTCGAAGGTTCAGCATCCTGTTCTTGTCGCTGTTGCTGGTGACCTGGCACACTGAAGTCTTCTTCAAAAGCTTGATTGACACTTGGCATGAAAGGTGATGGCTCAAACGGTTCAGAAATCACATGCTGTAAAATGAATGAAGTATGAAGTTATTACACAAGCAATGAGTTGGTACCTATTACGATGAAATAATTATCATTTAGCAAAATGTACGCAAAATTCCACCAAACAGAAAACCTTTTTCAGCAGACCACATCCCAAAATGGCACATTCCTAAAACTCCTTTTAATTGCAAGCTACTCTAAGTTAATGAATTACTTTCACACGTAATTAACTTTAATATCCATTGATAAGTTTCACTATAGTAGTAATTATGTTCACTAACAGCGCCAGCGGTATCCAGGTCTCAAAATCAAAAGTAGTCTAAGTTTAGATGTCTAAAAGATTATTATATTGGGGCTGGCTGAATCATACGTAGCCGGCAAGTGAGCGTCAAAATAAGATTGTAAGGGGGGGGGGGATATTAACAGAAACAGAAGTAACAACCAGGATAGAGCTCGAAGATATTCCAGATCCTACCATCTTTGTCATATACAGGCATAAATACCTCGGACAGCAGCTCTGTGTCATCCATTGCGTGAAGATCTAGCAACCCAGCTCCAAAGTCACCTCTGAACTCAGGTGAATAAAACCCATCTGAAGAGGGCATAGCTGCTGATGTTTGACCAGTGGGTGTATACGGCTCAGAAGCAGATTCCCCATTCAAATTAAGATTTCTCATTAATTTGAAAAGTCTTTGCTTCTCTTCAGCAGTTTGTGCTCCATAACCCTAATACAAAATATATCATAAAGGAGTTGTCCACTGAAAAGAGAAAAAAATGACCAATAGTATGATCTTAATATACATGACACAGGATTAACAATCCTAGTTCCACACATTTAGAAGCTGTAAAATATACCTAAAACTTTATAAGCCCTGTTCACAAATATATTGAGCTAAGAATGGGCATACTAAACAAACCATATAAGTTAAAGCAAGAATCAAAAGGAAGAGGTTAAAACCTGCATGAGAAGGTTAGGGAGATGACGCTGATCAACGCCTGTGGAAGCAACAGGAGAGCCCAGATGCTGTAAACCAGCGGACTGGAGCCACCTCGCCATGACGGCGGCATCGCCAGACTCATTCGTTGAACCTGCATTGTTCAGAGCCCCATCGTACAGCGCCGTCGCAGCAGCCGCAGCATTAGTCTGCTGCATATGGCCGCCCATGAGGCGCTGTGATCTTCTTTGAGGAGCCAGAACAATAAACTCTTCATCCAAAACAAAAAGCCACAGAGTCAATATCATCATCAGCATTAAGCTCCAGTCTAATGAGAAATCAATTGCGATTACTCACAATGAGGAGAGGATTTAGGATTCAAGGAAGATTGATTTCACCTGAAAACTTGTTTCAGGTCCTTCCAAATCTGAATAGATTCAACATTCATCAGAGAATGGTGCGAAACATCGGATGAATCTCAGGTGTTACAGTACCAAAGAAAGAAAAAAACAGCAAGGAAACATTACCCGATCTGTGATCTGAAATTTTCTCGGGAAACGATTAGATCTATTGGGTGGGAGGAAGAAACCCTAAGCGAGTCGTATTGTTGTTTGGCTATGGAGAGAGAGAGAGAGAAATCTGATTCAAATTATCGTAGCCTATCCCGTAAGCGATGCCTAGGCAGAGAGAAAGACCAAGAGATTTTGACAAGGTACTAGTATTAATTAATAATTAGCAAAAACAAACATTCGAAACATCTACCATTTTCTTAAGTAACCAATCAGAACCCCGTAACTTTCATAAGATATTTGATTTGCCCCAATGTTTTATACATTGTATGAAATAGCCCAGAGCATCCATTTTTCACGTTTTGTTTAATTTTAATATATATATATACAGATATATATATATATATATTGTGAGATAAACTTTACACATTTCATGATGATATTGAATCCACTCTTGAGCTACATAAGAGACGAATTTAAGAAGATGAATCTATAAATCTTAATTCTTTGGTGATTTCTGTATTTGAATGAATGTTTTTTTAGACAACTTCCTTTTTACTTACCAAAAAAGTCTGGCTATATCTTTTTATTTTCTTTCAGCAATTTATTTTTTCTCAATTTTTTTTTTATTATTGGACCAAGCCTAACTTTACCACTATTTCTTTTTTTGTAAAACTAATCTCAAATATTGTCACATTAACATGATTTAATTTGAGCATTGTAAAAATTTTGGTATGAGATATCACAGATCCAATTGTGTCTGCTTAAAGGACTTCTTAGTCGTGCTCTTGTGATAAATATATGATAATTGAAGGATGGTCGACTAGTTAAATCCTCCACCAGCCACTTGTAGATGTCTAGCTTGGTTTACTCCCAAGTAGTCGAATTTCTTTTTGTAGTAGTGTTATATATTTAAGTAAAAGAGTGCAAAGTTTATATATTTAAGTGAAAATGTGCAAGACTTTATATATTTAAATGAAATGGTATAAATTTTATATGAATCATTGCAATTGTTTATATGAACAATTGCAACTATATAATTGAAAGTTTGCAACTATTAATGATTGGCAACATTTGGTAATAACCATATTGATGTTTGCACTCCTTGGTGATTAATCATTGTAACTCTTTGTTAAACATTACAACTCTTCACTAACCTTTGCAACTCTTGGTTAACCATTGCAACTATTGATTGCAACTCTTCACTCTCTATATAAGGGGATGTAGGCATTAAAAAGAGGTAGAAAAAATCAGAAACTAATAGTTAGTAATAGAGTAAGAGAGAAAAATATTCATTGTTCAAAGATCATCAACGACTTTGAAGAACACATATAAGCACTAAAACTCTTTTTGTTTCTCTTGTATCTTAGCCTAGAACAAGAGCGGGACTTTGATTGTCTTATCCTACAAAGGGATTTCGTGTAACCCAAAGACTTGGAATAGAGTTGAAATACTCTTTAAAGAAAGTGATCTCGTGTGCGATTCAATCATTATCCAAGTATATAATTCACAACTTTCGGATTAAAACCCATTTAACCAACAATTTTAAAGAGTATTTTCTTGTGAATTATGGTTGGGGTATATGTTCGAGAGATGACATCGAAGTTTGGAAAGTTTGATAAGTTTGAGGGAGTAGACTTTAGAATATGGCAAAAGAAGATGCATTTTCTCCTTACAAATCTGAATGTAGTTTATGTTTTAAGCATGCCTATGCATACTATACCAGAGGATACTGAGAAAGAGTCTTTGGATGAGACAAGAAAGCAAGTTAAATGGGAAAACGATGATTACATATGTCGTGGACATATTCTTAATGATATTTCAGATCCTCTCTTTGATGTTTATCAGAATGTGGAATCAGCAAGAGTTGTGGGATGCGTTAGAATCAAAGTACATAGCTGAGGATGCTTCTTGTAAGAAGTTCCTTGTTAGTAATCCCTTACTTATTCATAGAGAATCATTTTAAAAGACTAACCTTTATTTTGTAATTTATTTACATTATTGTCATTTTGATGATGTGTCAGTTCCACATGCTTTCTCAACCCATAATTAAAAGTGCCTTTTAATTATTAGACAAATTACATTGTATACTATTGGTTCACCCATTCTCTAACAAGTATTTATAATGTCTGCTAGCATATTACGAAGACAGTATATTAACTTTTCAACTCGTGGGCTCACTCATCATATTTTAATTCTTTTTATATTATTTTATTAGCACTATCCAAAATCAGAACTTACAGATTAAGATCTTCGAACAATAAAGAAATCAACAAGTACTTTCAAGCCTATATTAATTTGGAGACTATTATTGTTTCTTGACCAACAATGTATAGTAAATTACAAGGAATAACCTATGATCCTTTCTTTACACAAGTTAATATAGATACCTTAATTTTCACCATCTAATCAACTAAGTTTTGTGGTGACTTTTTATAATTTTCTTTTCAAATTAAACTGATAAACTCATCACCTATATATGTTTATTAATGTCTTTATATATAATTTATATACATACTTTGTAGACCATAGTACATAGTTTTTTAACAGGAAGAACAAAATCATTAGTCATACTCAATACGTAAATTTAACATATAGAAAACGCCACTATTAGTAATTCTCATAAAGGTCATACTAGATAATTAAATTTTCAGTTGTATGTCATTTTTCTTATCCTATAATTGTTCTTGACCAACACTATATCAAACTCCAAGCAAGAACCTATCATCTATATTTACACAAGTTACTGATGTGTCACCATATAATCAAGTCAGTTTTATGGTAATGTGTTATAATTTCGATTGTTCATAAGGGCCTCAACCATTATCCCAAAATTATTAATTTTGGGAAATCAGTCTAAAAATCGTATAGTACAAAAAAAGTTGTAATCTCCTTATTTACTTATACAAGGGATGTAGGTGATTAAGTTGTACACAGTAAAATCATACAATTGATTTGGCGTGTACTAAATTTATATTTTACATACATAGAATTAGTTTATTCAATATACTATAGGTTTTGCATCTATCTAAATTTCCTATTATATGGCATGTAATGGATTTCGTGGTGCACAATAAAACAACATTTAAATGGCGCTGCAGAGTTATTGCTTAATTTCGTACAAGTTAGTGCTAATGGGGCAATATGAGTTATTGCCTTATTTCGTGCAAGCCAGTGAAAATAATTATTTACCTTAATCTATTCATAATTAATTATAATTATTTCACAAGTAATTATGTATCTTAATCTATTCAGAATAAATTAATGATAATTTAAAAACCGATGTAGTTGAGTAATTTTTGCCACGTAATGGAATGTTTTAATTCTAAAAGTAAAATATACACATATTAACTATCATATATTCCTCATTAGTTATCGTCATGAGGAATATACCTTAATCTGTTCAGAATTAATTACAATTTTTTTCACAAGTAATTATTTACCTTAATCTATTCAGAATAAATTAATGATAATTTACAAAACCGATTTTGTTGAGTAATTTTTGCCATATAATGCAATGTTTCAATTTTAAAAGTAAAATATACACATATTAACTATCATATATTCCTCATTAGTTATCGTCATGTCTGGTTCTACTATATAAGTTGTTCTATGACGTGTCCTAAAAATCATTCCAAGCTCAAACCCTAAAGTTCCTATACGTTTTAAATCTTTGTCTTTCAATTGCTGACTTTGGCATGATATCTGATTTGAGGCTTTTCAAGTTCATGTGAAAAATTAAAGTGATGATCATTCGCCTTTGGTAACAATATTATGATGATGGTGCAAAGAATATTAAATGGTCTTGGTCGATGTTAGTCAAAATAGAAGAAAAGTAGATGAGAAATCTACACTAAAATAATCAAAATAAAGTGAGATTTGTAAAAAATCAGTTCAGTTTCAAAGGGAAAAGAATATTCAGATGGAGTTTGTGAGAACATGTATAAGGCCTCGATTGGTGCAGTTGTTGATAAAGCAGTATGCTGCAGCAGTTGTATGCTCTCATTAAATTTTTTAATAAACTGATTGGTAGAGCATTAGCTACAATTTTAAAATTACATAAAATTAGTATATAATATTTTTTATTTTAAAATAATATGTATATATTATATATTAATAATAAATTTGTTATTAAAATTTTATTTAATTATATAAATTATTTTTGATGGATACTGTTCGTCGGCATTCTGTCGAAAATCACTTAGATTGATTTTCACAAAAATTTTGGTGGTTCTTTTTCCCGGTCAATGAAACATTTCCGAGGAAATTCCGAGAAACACTAAACAATCCGTCGAAATTTCCTCGGATATCATTAATCGGACAAAAAAATCATAATCGAGGATTTAATATACTCTTTTCCTTGGAATTTCCTCGGTATATTCCGAGGAAATTCCAAGGAAAGGCGAATATACTCTGCATGTCTTCCTATTGGTTCAAAAAATCAAGTTTCCTCAGAATATTCCGAGGAAACTTTGTTTGGGGTTTCAACCTCAAATTTGTGGACCCTAGATCATTTCTTACACAATTTCAAACTTGGTAAATGCATAATATTGAGGATTCTTTCTATAGATGTGCATAAACTATGAAATTACAAAATTTTGAAATCGATTACAAGTATTGACGTTTCCGTTCATTAAAGTGTATGAGTGTTTCTCTTGAGGTGTATGAATTTCGTTCATACAATCGGAAGAGTGTTTATTATTTGAAGACAAACTAAAATTTGGAATGAAAATCAATTTAAAACACTTCGTAAGGTTTTTTTAGTCGTATTGTTTCATTTCTAACCGTAAAATGATGTGTTCGGTTCAAAAAATCAAGTTTCCTCGGAATTTCCTCGGAATATTCCGAGGAAGTTTCGAGGAAACCTTGTTTGGGGTTTCAAAACCTCAAATTTGTGGACCTTAGATCATTTTTTACACGATTTCAAAGTTGTTCAATGCATAACATTGAGGATTCTTTCTATAGATGTGCATAAACCATGAAATTACAAAATTTCGAAATTGATTACAAGTATTGACATTTCCGTTCATTAAAGTGTATAAGTGTTTCTCTTGAGGTGTATGAATTTCGTTCATACAATCGGAAGAGTGTTTCTTATTTGAAGACAAACTAACATTTGGACTGAAATCAATTTAAGACACTTAGTAAGGTTTTTTTAGTCGTATTGCTTCATTTCTAACCGTAAAATGATGTTTTTCGTTCAAAAAATCAAGTTTCCTCGGAATATTCCGAGAAAACCTTATATGGGGTTTCAAAACCTCAAATTTGTGGACCCTAGTTTATTTCTTACACAATTTCAAAGTTGTTCAATGCATAACATTGAGGATTCTTTCTATATATGTGCATAAACCATGAAATTACAAAATTTCGAAATCGATTACAAGTATTGACGTAGTCGTTTATTAAAGTGTATAAGTGTTTCTCTTGAGGTGTATGAATTCCCTTCATACAATCTGAAGAGTGTTTAATATTTGAAGACAAACTAACATTTGGACTCGAAATCAATTTAAGACACTTAGTAAAAAATTTTTAGTCGTATTGTTTCACTTCGAACCGTAAAATGATGTTTTCGGTTCAAAAAATCAGGTTTCCTCGAAATTTCCTCGGAATATTCCGAGGAAATTTCGAGGAAATAGTTAGTTTCCTCGGGATTCCCTCGGAAAACACCGAGGAATTTCTGAGAAAATGGTTGCCCCTAAACTCAAATACTCAAATCCGAAATGTACAAAAGGAATTATTAGGAAACTCTTTAACGGCTGTAAATTATCATCGGAATTTCGTCGAAAAAAACTGACGAAATGATTGTCCTCGAAATTTTCTCTATTTATACTGACGAAAAATGTGTTCCTCGGAATATCGTCGGTATTTTCCGACGATATTCCAAGGAAACATAATTTTTGGGTTTCCTCGGAATATCGTCAGAATTGTGTATATATATTCCGAGGAACTACGTCTCCGTCGGAATGTCCATCGAAATTTACCTTATTTTCTTGTAGTGACAAGTACTTTCAAGCCTATATTAATTTGGAGACTATTATTGTTTCTTGACCAGCACTGTATAGTAAATTACAAGGCATAACCTATGATCCTTTCTTTACACAAGTTAATATAGATACCTTAATTTTCACTAACTAATCAACTAAGTTTTGTGGTGACTTTTTATAATTTTCTTTTCAAATTAAACTGTTAAACTCAGCACCTATATATTTTATTAATGTATTTATAGATAATTTATATACATACTCTGTAGACCGTAGTACATACCTTTTTAACAGTAAGAACATAATCATTAGTCATACTCAGTACGTAAATTAACATATAGAAAACTCCACTATTAGTAATTCTCATAAAGGTCACACTAGATAATTAATTTTTCATTTGTATGTCATTTTTTATGATACTATAATTGTTCTTGACCAACACTATATCAAACTCCAACCAAGAACCTATCATCTATATTTACACAAGTTACTGATGTGTCACCATATAATCAAGTCAGTTTTATGGTAATGTGTTATAATTTCGACTATTCATAAGGGCCTCAACCATTATCCCAAAACTATTAATTTTGGAAAATCAGTCTAAAAATTGTATAGTACAAAAAAATTGTAATCTCCTTATTTACTTATACAAGGGATGTAGGTGATTAAGTTGTACACAGTAAAACCATACAATTGATTTGGCGTGTACTAAATTTATATTTTACATACATAGAATTAGTATATTCAATATACTATAGGTTTTGCTTCTATCTAAATTTTCTATTATATGGCATGTAATGGATTTCGTGGTCCACAATAAAAAAACATTTAAATGGCGCTGCAGAGTTATTGCTTAACTTCGTACAAGTTAGTGCTAATGGGGCAATATGAGTTATTGCCTTATTTCGTGCAAGCCAGTGAAAATAATTATTTATTTTAATCTATTCAGAATTAATTATAATTATTTCACAAGTAATTATTTACCTTAATCTATTCAGAATAAATTAATGATAATTTAAAAAACCGATGTAGTTGAGTAATTTTTGCCACGTAATGGAATGTTTTAATTCTAAAAGTAAATATACACATATTAACTATCATATATTCCTCATTAGTTATCGTCATGAGGAATATACCTTAATCTGTTTAAAATTAATTACAATTTTTTCACAAGTAATTATTTACCTTAATCTATTCAGAATAAATTAATGATAATTTACAAAACCGATTTTGTTGAGTAATTTTTGCCATATAATGCAATGTTTCAATTTTAAAAAGTAAATTATACACATATTAACTATCATATATTCCTCATTAGTTATCGTCATGTCTGGTTCTACTATATAATTTGCTCTATGACGTGTCCTAAAAATCATTCCAAGCTCAAACCCTAAAGTTCCTATACGTTTTAAATCTTTGTCTTTCAATGGCTAACTTTGGCATGATATCTGATTTGAAGATTTTCAAGTTCAAGTGAAAAATTAAAGTGAAGATCATTCGCCTTTGGTAACAATATTATGCTGCTGGTGCAAAGAATATTGAAATGGTCTTGGTCGATGTTAGTTAAAATAGAAGAAAAGTAGACGAGAAATCTACACTAAAATTATCAAAAGAAAGTGAGATTTGTAAAAAGTTAGTTCAGTTTGAAAAGGAAAAGAATATTCAGATGGAGTTTGTGACAACATGTATTGATTTACAGTTTTTTGTTGTTGTTGATTGTTAGAGATATTGAAACATAATCCTCTTTCCTGTTTTATTGATGAGAAAGATGACTGCTCCAATTGATATTTATTATTTTTCTATTATCAACACAATAAAATATAACATAAGCGACCCATTCATTACGTGTTTTACAGTTAGTAACCCTAAGTAATCAAAACCCATCTCGAACCGTCTAAAATTAAGTTAAAATTAATAATAATTCATTTAGTTAATCTAAATCATTCTTTTAAAACGAAATGCACGTTTAAATTTTTTTATTTTTTTTAATTTGTTATGTATTTTATATTATAAAATATATTTCATATAGTTATAGACATTTTATCGTAAATTTAATAACCTCACCCCACACAAAGCGTGGGTCTTAACCTAGTTTTATAATTACAAGATGTCTGATTCTAGACCAGTTATGGAGCAATACAATGAATTACTTCCTATACTAGGTCAATTTGAGCATCACAACATGAAGATGGATGAATTCATCTCAGTATCGAGTATCATCGATAAGTTACCACCTTTATGGAAAGATTTTAAACACATGTTAAACACACACAAAATAAGAGTTGTCTCTTGTACAACTTGGCAACCATTTGCGCATAGAATAATCTCAAGGGCGCAAGAGGGTGAAACCCCCAAAAAAATGAGGCTGGTACTTTTGCCATCAATATGATGGAGGAAGATGTGAGTTCTAAGAAGAAAAATTAGAGGAAAAGCTTCTTTAATAACCACACTTACAATGGATCTAACAAAAGGCTCAAGAACATTTGTTGGAATTGTAACAAGCCGGGTCACTTAAGTCGTGATTGCCGAGCAGGGAAGGATAGGAATAAAATGGGACAAAACCGTTTGGGACAAGGGTCTAAGGACCAAGGTCCATCCACTCATCAAGGTCAAATCTCTGATTTTAAACCATATTCGGGTATGAATTATGTATCAAAGATTTATGGGGCATTTTATGTGCAGGATGATGAAGTGTCATGGTGGATTGACTCGCGTGCAACAACACATGTTTGCAAGGATCTTAAATGGTTTATTACATATGAGCAAGTTCAAGATGGATCCGTACTTCATATGGGAAACGAGTCAACTACCCCTATCCTAGGTCGTGGAAAAGTGGTGTTAAAGTTTAGTTCTGGAAAATCCCTTGATCTCAAGCATGTACTTCATGTAGCCGGAATTAGGAAAAACTTAGTCTCTAGTAATGTTTTAAATAAATGTGGTTTTAAACAAGTGTATGAATCCGATAAGTATGTATTATCGAAATGTGGTGTTTTTGTTGGATTCAGATATTTCTGTAACAAAGTTACCAGTTCTGTTTGTATTGCAAGTTTTAGCAAAAACGATAGTTCTTTATGGTATGTTAGATTAGGTCATGTTCATTATAATCGTATGATTAATATGTCTAAAGAAGGGTTAATTCATACTTTTGATATAGATTTAGAAAAATGTAGTACTTGCAAGCTAACAAAAAAAATTAGGCAACCATTTAAAAGCATTGAAAGAAATTCCATAGTGCTAGGAATTATACATAGTGATCTATGTGATTTGCATGTTACACCATCTTTAGGAAACCAGAAGTATTTTGTTACATTCGTAGATGATTATTCTCGTTTCTGTTATGTGTATTTATTACATACTAAAGATGAGGCTCTAGATAGATTCAAGGTTTATAAAATTGAGATTGAATTGGAACAAAATGTTTTGATTAAGAAATTACGCATTGATAGAGGTGGAGAGTATTATGATCCGGTATATTTCTAGTCTGTAAGTATTATACATGAAACTAAAACTCCATATACACCACAACAAAATGGTGTATCAGAAAGGAAAAATAGAATCTTAAAGGAAATGGTTAATTCCATGTTATCCTATTCGGGATTGAGTGACAGATTTTGGGGAAAAGCCAAGTTAACGGCTTGATATTTAGTAAATAGAGTTCCTAACAAAAAGAACAAATTTACCCTTATGAACTTTGGTATAAGAAAAAACCAAATTTGAATTATCTTCAAGTTTTGGGATGTATGGCAGTTGTAAAACTACCCCAATCCAAGATTAAAACTTTGGAAGAAAGAGGGATTGATTGTATTTTTATTGGATATGCAAAGCATTCCAAGGCTTATAGGTTTTATGTAATAGAACCTAATGATTCTATAGCAGTTCACACTATCATTGAATCAAAAGATGCAATATTTGATGAAAGTCGTTTTTCATCTATACATATACCAAAGAGTTTGGTTCCAAGTTCAAGTGGAACTAGTAAAGGAGACGAAACTATTGTGCCTCCTAACATGTCACCTATTCTTCGTAGGAGCAAGCGAGGAAGGATTGAAAAATCATTCGGTCCTGATTTTCAAATATATTTAGTTGAAGGATCGAGAGATGATATTGTTTTCCTACACTCATATTGTTATCATATTGATAATGATCCAAGAACTTATAGTGAGGCTATGAAGTCACAAGATGTTTTTTTGGAAAGAAGCAATAAATGATGAGACGAACTCCATCATAGAAAATAACACTTGGATCTTGTCGGATCTCCCACCCGGTTGCAAGCTTTTAGGCTGCAAATGGATCTTCAAAAAGAAGATGAAAGTTGATGGAACAATCGAAAAGTTTAAAGCTCGATTAGTTATTCAAGGCTTTAAACAAAGATAAGGTATTGATTATTTCGATACATATGCTCCAGTTGCTAGGATTTCTTATATAAGATTATTAATAGCTTTGGCAGCAATTAATAACCTTGTAATTCACCAAATGGATGTTAAGACAACGTTCTTAAATGGTATTTTGGAAGAAGAGGTGTATATGAAACAAATAGAAGACTTTGTTATGCCTGGTAATGAGCATATGGTGTGTAAGTTGTTCAAATCATTGTATGGGCTAAATCAAGCACCTAAGCAGTGACATCAAAGGTTTGATAAGGTTGTCTTATCAAGTGGTTTCAAGATAAACCACTCAGATAAGTGCTTATATAGCAAATTTGATGAATCCGATAATGGAGTAATCATTTGCTTGTATGTTGATGACATGTTGATCTTTGGTACTGACCTTAGAAAAGTAGAGCTTACAAAAGAATTTTGTCATCAAATTTTGCAATGAAAGACTTGGGGGAGGCGGATGTGATTCTTGGAATTATAATCAAACGTGAAAACAAAGAACTATCTTTGACACAATCTCATTACATTGAGAAGGTACTTAAAAAGTTCAATTATGAGAATTGTTTTCCAATAAGCACTCCCATCGATCCGAGTGTGAATCTTATGCCTAATACAAGAAAAGCAGTATCATAACTCGAGTATTCACAAGTGATTTGCTGCTTAATGTATTTCATGACGAGCACTAGGCCAAATATAATTTACGTTGTAGGAAGGTTGAGTAGATACACTAGTAATAATAGTATTCAACATTGGTAAGCCTTAAAAAGGGTGCTCAAGTATTTTAAAGGAAAAATTTATTATAGTTTATCGTATGTCGGATTTCCTTCGGTGTTAGAAGGATATTCAGATGCCAGTTGGATTACCAACATAGAAGATCATTCTTCTACAAGTTGTTGGATGCTTTTGCTTGGGGGGAGGTGTCATTCATGGATTTCCAAGAAGCAAAGTTGCATTACAAGTTCGAATATGGAGTCTGAATTCGTATCATTAGCAGCTGCTGGTAAAGAGACAGAATGGCTAAGAAACTTAGTGCACGAGATTCCATTGTGGCCGAAAACAGTATCACCAATTTATATCCATTGTGGTAGTCAAGCTACCTTGGCTAAGGTCTATAGCCAAGTGTATAATGGTAAGTCTAAACACCTGAGCGTTATACATAGCGCAGTATGTGAATTGATCACTCACGAGGTGATTACAATAGAGTTTGTTCGGTGTCAACAAAATTTAGCTGATCATTTGACGAAAGGATTAGCTAGAGACTTAGTGATTAAGTCGGTTAAAGGGAAGAGTTTAAAGTCCATTTGAAATTTTTAATGGTGGGATACTCAGTTCCCCTCTAATACGACATTAGAGGCTAAATTCAATGTGGAAAGCCTACACTTAAAGTTTGAAGCACATTTTTTTAACCGAGGGTATGTGCTTGGACCTACAAGAAGGGATATGTTGAAATATTAGTCTTAATAACTACTTTGAAAAGGTACATTTGCAAGTGCATGACTGAAAGTATTTACCTATATGAATGTGAAGTGATGCCGCTTCAATAAGTTGGGACTTGGCTTTGTATGCGCTCATGAATGAATATGAACACATGGTTTATAATAGTGTCAAGAAAATAGGGATTAGGGAAGGAAAAAAATAAATTCAACACAAAATACTCAAACTAGGAAGGATCAAGAAGATATATCAAAAACGATAATACGCGAGCATATGTTTTTCATCGATAAAATTTATAATGATTTATAAATTTAAGAATCAAAAGATTCATGTAAAATTTTTTATCTCCCTTCCCAGAAACTGATCGATTTGGTGAAATCAAGCTAAAATTACAGAAAGAAACGAAAATCACAATCAATTATCTTGTTACCTTTTTACGCATTTGCTATGGTAGATGATCGAGATTAAGTCGAGTAGGAAGAGAATGATTCTGACCGCCTTGTTCGTCTGGACTTATATAGATGTCGTTCATCGAAGAACTCGTCTCCTTCACCAAACTCGCCGGAGAATTTGAAAATAGGTGTCGGCGTGGAGACTTGAAACAATATGATGAAAGGAATAGATAGGGGTATAATTGTATTTTTCATATTAAAATTTTAATGGTAAATTTGGTTAAGGTATAACTAGATTTTCACCCGCACATCCGTGCGGGTAACCTTTCATTTTATAAATATATAATTTTGATATTATATTTTGTATTTAATAATTGTTAGATAATATATTGCTGTCATTTTAAAAAATAAAAATAGATAATATATAGTTCTAAATATAAAAGTTTAATATATGTTAACAATTTTATTTTTTGTATAAATTTTACATAATTTACGAATTTTAATTTTTAAAGGATGAGTGATATTTTAATCAATTTAAAAGGTGAATGATATTTTATTTATTTAAATAAAATTATTTTTTCAAAAAATAGTAGTTTATCAATTCAATATAGTTTTCATATATAATTCTTTTAGTACTTCTATTTTAATATAATAGACTATAATTATAAAATTTATAAAATTAGCATATAAATTTATTTTATTTTGTTTAATATAAAATTTTAATTAAAATAATTTATAATACTACTAATTACGAAATTAATAAATGTATTAATTAAAAATATTTAATTTTTTTTAAAAAGATCTTGTTAGATTTTTCTCAAGCTAAAATTTACATTTACAATTAAAATAGATTTGTTACTGATATTCTTACAATTATTTAGATTTTTTTTAGAATGCTATATATTAATTATACTAATATAAATAATGTAAATGTAACTAAATTCATGGACCTAATATGACTATTTTATAGTAGATAAAAATGGTACTTCTCTTTTAATAGAGAAGATTGAAAAGTGGTACAACAAAAATGATAGTTTTGGCAATTTCCCTAATTATATCTTATCAAAATTTACATATATTTTATAATTTAACTATCATAAGGTTAAAATTAAAATAATACTAAAATTTATGTAAATTTGATTAAAATTTTCAAAACTTCCAAATGTTTATCGATATAATTGTGGCTTACCCAAAATATTTTGGTTTTGATGAATTCATTATATTATTAGATCATTTCAAACTGAATAAATTCATAAATAATATTATAAACAATATTGTCTTGTAAATGCTTTTTATTATAAATTTTTATGTTTTTAACTAATTTTAATAAGGTATTTTTCCAACACATGTGGGCCTAATTAGGTTATAAAATATTTACGAAAACAAAAAAACTAAAATAAAAACAAAGTCAATAAAAATTGGGGAATTTTGATGTTTACCATATTATTCGTCTCTACCTTCTCTAAAGAGGCATTTTCACAAATATTTTTTTGAAAAGGGAAAAGACTCTTACATTATTTAAAATCATAAATTTACATTCCAAAACCCTACCACACCTATCAGTTTTAAACCTTAAGTCCTAGATTAATTAATCATAAAGTTATAAGTGAGTTTTTTCTCTTAAAAATAAAGGTAAAAATGATTAAGGTACACATAAGAAGTGGTACTAGCTAGAAATATGGTATTTTTACAATTTTCCATAAAAATTTAAAGTGTATGATAACTTAAAGGGAAATTTTCATGTTTACCATATTATTGGTACCACTTTTCATTTTTACCTTCATTAAAGAGATATTTTCATAACTATCATTTTTTAAATGATACTTTATTTTTTAAATTAATTAGAATCCTAAATTTTACATTTCTAAACTCTATCCCACACTTCAACTATAAACCATTAGTCTTAAATTAATTAACCAAAGAGTTATAGGTGTGTTTTTTCTCCTAAAAATAAAGGTAAAAGTGATTAAGATAAACATTAAAAATGATATCATAAAAGTGATATTTTGATTTTTTTTTAAATCTGAGATAATAATAATATTTTTAGTTATTCCATAAATATATACACATACTTATCTTATTATTTATATATTTTATTTTTCTTAAAAGATATCAAACAAAGCATTATATATATAACAAAACATTATAGTCACTATACTTATGGCCCTTTTCTATTTTGAAAAATGTTTATAATTAATAATTCCTTCATGTATAATCAATTATATAATAAATAAATATAATTATTTATTAAATGTAACAACGACATTAATCACTTTAATTTTTAATGTGAAAATTTGAATGAAAAAAAATAATTCGCAAATAATAATATAGATAGATAGATCAACAGTAAAAACTAAAGTCTAAACCATAAAAAAATAAAAGTTTAGTATAAGGTTTTGTAACATTAAAGTTCAAATTTAAGGTTTTGCAAACCTTAAAATAAAATGGGAGAATTTTAAGTTAACCAATTTTGTTGTACCACTTCTCATTTTCACTTTCATTAAATAAATATTTTTATAAATATCATTTTTTAAGAGTTAAATTTTTAAAAATTAATTATAATCCTAAATTTTACATTCCTAAACTCTACCCCACCTTACTTTACCCCTCAACTCTAAACCATAAATCTTAGATTAATTAAGCAAATATTATAAATGTGTTTTTTCTGTTAAAAAATAAAAATAAAAATAATTACAGTAAAAATAAAAAATAATATAAAAAATAATATTTTTGATAATTTTCCAAACAAAATTGGTTTTAGAGTCGATGCTCTAAAAACCCAATCGTAGCGATGTGTATAGTGGAGACGAAACATAAGGATAAACTACCAAAGTTTACACATCAAGGGCTCTACTTCGTATCAAAATCTTTAATTTTCCCCTAACTTTATTTTTCTTGTTCTAACTTTGAATTTTGATAAAGAAGGAACAGATAGCGGGAATCCCAAAATGATTTGAAACTTTATACATACAAACCCTAAAAAGAATCCTAATTCCTCTCAGTATCGCTCGCCATGGATGATGAGGAGCTTTTACTCGCAAGAATCATTGCAGGAATCGAAGGAGGGGACGATGAATCTCACTACCACGAACTCGTCACGGATCTCAAATCTCTTCTCGACACAGACGACGATGAAATCCTCAATCGGTTCTACGTCAGCCTCTCCTCGACGGCTTCATCGTTCCTCCGCTGCTTCTCCGCCGCCATGGATTCTCCGGTTGAATCTGGCCGTCTGGCGATTTCAGCCTCCGACGCATATCTCTCTCTGCTTCTCTCGACGAACTGCCCCGTTTTCACTTTCTTCTCTCCCGTTGCGTTTCTCTCTCTACTGGGATCGATTCGCCGCTACCTCAAACCTCGTCACCGGGAGGATTCGGGAGCGGCGGCGGCGTCTCAAGGAAACAAGAAGAAGAGAGGTCGCGGTGGTTCGAGGAAGAACGCTAAAAATCTAGGGCGTGAAGATGGAGACGAAACGGAAGAAGGTGGGCTCGATGCGAAGATGTTGTTTAGAGTGCTCGAGCTTCTGAGCTCGGTTCTTGGTTTTGTTCATTTGGATAGATTTCCCGATAGCTTGAAGTCTTTGGTACAAACAGTGAGCGAGATTCCTTTACTAGCGTTGGAACATTCAGGGGTTTTGAATTATGATAGGTTGATGGAAATGTGTGGGAGGATTCTGGGTGGAGTGTTGAGCTCCGATCACGGAGATGTGTCACTCACCGCCGCTGAGATTTCGAAGTCTCTCACACCGTTGCTTTTGATGGGGAAGCATCAGGCGAGAAGCTTCGCGTTAGGCTTTGTGTCAAGGAAGATTATGGGTTTGGCTAAAGATAACTCTGAGTTGAAAAAAGTTGTTTCTAATTTGCCTAAGTTTCTGGTTCATAAGGCACCTGAGAAGGCTGAGCCTCGTGGATTCGCGGTGGATGCGATACTGGAGATTGTAAAGGCAATGGAGGTTGAGGACCAATCTGAGTTTGTTGATTTTGTGATGAAGATGGGTCAAGGGAAATCTAATTTGAGGATATTAGCTGTTGATCTTATACCTTTGTTGATGAGCTCATTAGGAAACCCCTTTGGAAGTGTTAGTTCGGAGAATGGCGTGAACGGTTCTTGGGGATTAGGTTGTCTTAATGCCTTAGTGCAGCGGTGTTCAGATTCAAGCGCTTTAATTAGAGCTCGAGCTTTGTCCAACTTGGCTCAAGTTGTGGGTTTTTTTTCTGGTGATGAAAGGAGTAGGTCGATCTTGAAACAAGCCCTTGGGTTTACTGGTGGTGAGACTTCAGAGGGAAAAGGTAGAATAACTGACCTTTTGAAGAAGAGATGTGTGGATGAGAAGGCGGCTACAAGGAGAGCAGCTCTTCTTCTAGTTACAAAATTGACTTCCCTTTTGGGTGGTTTCTTTGATGTTACTATTCTAAAAACAATGGGTACATCATGTTCTGATCCGCTCATAAGTATAAGAAAGGCTGCAATTTCAGCTCTTTCCGAGGTATGTTTTCTGTGACTCAGTGTCTTCCTTCTCCCTTACTGGGTGATACGGGAATGCTTTGCCTTTTATTAGCTCAAAGTTGAGGAAACCAAATTTGGATGGCCAGAATGTTCTATATGAATGAATGAATGATTGTGCATCTTAGTCATTTAGATGATGAGTGAGGAATGTGCAACAACTGCTTCTTTTGCTAGTAGTAGTACTAAAATCTTGTCTAGCTTTTTCTAAATATAAGTTAAATCAGTGACTGGTTCATATGTCTTCCGCTCCCTTTTCATTAATTGGTATGTAAATAATTGTCGTTTTCTGTCACTGTAGGCCTTCAGAATAAGTACAGATGAAATTGTGACCACTGAATGGTTACATTCTGTCCCTCGAATGGTAATGGACAATGAAACTAGCATCCAAGAAGAATGCGAGAATGTCTTTCATGAACTAGTCCTGGAGAGAATATCACGAGCGGGAAATGCCCTTTCTCAGGGCAGTGCTTCTCTCCCAGACAACTGGAACTCTAGCTCAAAAGATCTAGACAGAGACATTGAAGCCTTGTTTCCAGAAGGAGTTTTGGTTCTCCTAAGGGAGCTCTGCAACAGCGAGGTTTCCCCTTGGGTAAAGAAAATATGTGGAAGTTTGGGCAAGAAGAAGCAGCTAAAACCAAGAGTTTCCCTTGCGCTACAGAGTATCATAAAGGAATCTGAATCACTCTGGTTAAACCGTTCAATGCCCATAAATAAATGGACAGCTCCTGCCGGGGCTTGGTTTCTTCTTTCAGAGGTGTCAGTTTTTCTTCCAAAGTCTGTCGAATGGGAGTTTCTTCACCATCATTGGCAATTGCTAGACAAAAATGACTTGCAAGGTTTGCCAGTTTTCATTATACGGCATCTAAACTAACTCGCTTACGTCTCTACTTATTGCTCTTAGTAGCGTGGTTTCAATTGTAACTCCTGCCCTAGGTAAACCAGTTCTTGAATGTGTGTTTTTGATGATGGGCTTTTCAGAAGGAACAGATGGACAAGGTGGTGAAGAGGATGTAGAGTGTAATTCTTCTACATGGGCTGGGGATCGAGTTTTTCTTTTGCAAACTATCTCCAATGTATCCCTTCAGCTGCCACCTGAGCCTGCTGCAGATCTGGCCGACAATTTGTTGAAGAAAATCGAAAAGTTTAACCTGCATTCTGCTGAGGTAATCATTGGATTAATAGTTTTTCGATCTCATATATATATCAAATTTCGAAGGCGTAGCAAGATACTGTCTTTTGTATTGGACGTATTCCTTCAGATAGATATATTTTCCGGTACATCTATGTAATTAGGACCTGGTTTTGGTGCAACTATGAATGCTTGAATCGATCAGATTAATATTATTCACTGGTTTGTGAATAGAATTTTTTTCTCGCTAATCCATATATGGTTCATCTGTCTCATGATCTTAGTCAATGCTATTCAATGACAGGTCGATGCACATGTTAAAGCATTAAAAACTTTGTGCGTAAAGAAGGCGTGCATCCCGGAGGAGTCGGATGTGCTTGTCAAGAAATGGGTAGAACAAGTTTTATCTAAGGCATCTAAGGTGACTGAGAAGTACATCGAGGGGGTCTCCAGTAATAATCTTTCTTTTGCCACACCAGCAATGCTGGGAAGTAGGAGATGCAAGAAACTGGATTCTGTATCCAAGAAGTTATCAAAAGCTGTCACAGCAGTATATACCATTGGATCTTGTGTTATTATATATCCTTCAGCTGACACGACCAAAATTGTTCCGTTGTTACATACTGTAATCACCTCAGGAAATTCTGATTCAAAGCTGAAAAACAAATTGCCACAAGCCAATGCTTGCTTGAAGCAAAAAGCTCCTCCTCTCTATAGTCAGTCTTGGTTGACCATGGCGAAGATTTGTTTGGCTGACGGGAAGCTTGCTAAAAGATATATCCCTCTCTTTGCACAGGTATGTCCATTTGCCTTTGCTGATTTCCCTGCCCACTTATCATTTCGATTATTTATTTGAAGGAAAATTTCAGTGAATGGAAGCTTCCTTTATTTCTGCAATTTATTGTAACCTATGTTAACTCTTCAATGCCTTACTCTTGCAGGAGCTTGAAAAGAGTGATTGTGCAGCCTTGCGTAACAATCTTGTAGTGGCGATGACAGACTTTTGTGTTCACTACACAGCCATGATTGAGTGGTAAATTTTTCACAGAACATTAATGTCTTTCTTTTCTCAAATGTTTAATATATGTAACTTACATGACAACGACTGACGGTTTGTTTACTATTTAAATAGTTACATACCAAAGATTACTAAACGTCTTCGGGATCCTTGTGAAGTTATTCGAAGGCAGACATTCATACTTCTATCAAGGTTATTACAGGTATTGCTATTCTCCTTACCTTCCGTTGTTGAAAAATCCATTCTAAAAGCAGGATTTGTTATTTTGATTTCAGAGAGATTATGTGAAGTGGAGGGGAGTGCTCTTCCTTCGATTCCTTCTATCACTTGTGGATGAATCTGAAAAGATACGTGGACTTGCAGACTTCTTATTTGGAAACATTCTTAAAGGTATGATGAACTCATGGGAACTACCATGAAAGGCATTCTTTTATTCCCTGTTATTTTAATTTTCGTACAGATAGACATGATTGGTTGTAATTTTGATTAATATTATGCCCATTTTTGCTTATAGTTAAGGCACCACTTTTAGCTTACAACAGTTTTGTGGAAGCCATTTATGTGCTAAACGATTGCCACGCCCACAGTGGCCACAATAATTCAGATTCTAAGCAATCAAGAACTAAGGATCAAACTTTTTCTATCAGGTACTCGTGTTATACTTGTACATAGCCTAGTTAATGTTCTATATGTAACTTGTCCTTATAGTGTTTTTCTTCGGTTGCAATTTGCTTTTTACAGAGGAAATGATGAAAGAGCTAGGTCTAAAAGAATGCAGATCTACGTTACTCTTCTTAAACAAATGGCCCCAGAACATCTTCTGGCCACATTTGCAAAGTTATGTGCAGAGGTCCTCGCAGCTGCTTCTGATGGAATGCTCAACATAGAAGATGTCACTGGTCAGTCAGTTCTACAGGTAACTTTAATCTAGCTAGAAGTCGTTGAACCCTTTTTTTCCTGTTGCCCATCGATGAGTTCTTACCGTTTTGTTCTCGCGATGTAGGATGCGTTTCAGATCTTGGCGTGCAAAGAGATGCGTTTATCAGTTTCCAGAGGATCTTCGTCTGAGACAGCGGAGATGGAAGAAGAAGGAGGAGACTCGAATGCGGCGGCTGCCAAAGGAAGAGCCATAACTCAAGCTGTTAGAAAAGGTTTGATCCAGAACACGATTCCAATCTTCATTGAGCTCAAGAGGCTATTGGAGAGCAAGAACAGTCCCCTCACAGGTTCGCTCATGGACTGCCTCCGTGTGCTCCTGAAAGACTACAAGAACGAGATAGAAGAAATGCTCGTCGCTGATAAACAGCTCCAGAAAGAGCTCGTTTACGATATGCAGAAGCACGAGGCTGCAAAGGCAAGGTCCATGGCTAACCAAGGGGTTGGTTGCGGAACAAGTCAAAGAAGCCGTGAACCAGAGCAACCAACAGCAGCAAGCGAGGAGAATGTTAGGGATTCGGAATTGGAATCGAGAGTGGTATCTGCGGCTGCTGATGCAATGGCGGCTAAAGCGGCAAGGTCGGTATTGAGAGAAGTGAACGGTGGAGCTGCAACGCCGCCTCTGAGCGCAATGAGCGTTCCGAAGCTAAGGTCGAGCCTTGGAGGTAAACAAAGTGGTCAACCATCGGCGGATGTGCTGGAGTCTCTGAGAAGAAGACCAACTTTCATGTCTGATGAGGATAACTAAATTGAGAGAGACTCAGGAAATAGATTTTGTTGTAACTAATTGTCTGTTGTGTATGCTTGAAAACTCGATTGTAAGAAGTTTCTCCCTCTACTTCATGTATTATTCTCCTCAGCTTTTTATTTGAATAAGTTTGAAAATTAGAAACATAAAGATCATTGAGTTCTGCCATGCTAAAAAGGCCCCCAAAATAGCCGCTACGGACATGGGATGCTATAAGAGTGCAAGAGTTTGATGATGACCACCTTAAATTGGACAAATGGGATAATGATTAAAACAACTAAACATAACAGCAAGAACAAAGTAAACAAAGAGGTAAACAGGGTTCTAAGACAAGCAAACAAGAAGCCAAAGAGAAACAAAACTAATGACTCGAACAATAATAAAAACAAGCAATCGAGTTAAGGTAATTGATTTGTTGACCAGGTGCTAATCTACGATGCTAAAAACAATTGACCAATCACAATCCTTAAGCTTAAGATCACTCAATTAAGATAACCTACTTCTATGATAATAAGTCTTCACTAATCAAGCAAGTAGCACTAATTTATATTGATAATCATAAAATAAATATGAATTAAATACAAGTCCAAATAGATATTAAATACTTTAATTATTTGTTTCAATTAACTAAGAATGCAAAGTACAATAAAAATCTATAAATAAATAATATTGAGTACATAATATTTTATTAAATTATAGATTTATTAATTAATAAAAAATCACTTTTTATAAAAAAAGAAAATATTTGATTTCATCATATATAACTTAATTAAATATTTGAAATGCGATTTTCATATAATTTTTATGATATTATTTGGTGTATAGAAAATATGTTTCATATAATTTAAATTTGGTTTTAGATATACACTACAAGAATACAAGGGTTTAACGAATACATATTTGGTAGTTAATTAGTCGTAATACAACTATTACGACCAACGAACTACCAAAACTGTTTAGTTGTTATTCGTCGTTCGTAATTCACAATTAGTCATACATTAGTCATAATAGTACGACTAGAATACTTGGTCGTACCTTAGTCGTAACATTGCGACTACAAGGACTTGTCGTAAGTTAGTCGGTATTTTACGACTACAGGTCTAATCGTATATGAAGCGTACATTAAATAGTCGTAAAGATGACGTAAATTGACTCTGCATTTTGGTGGTGGCTTGGTCGTAAATAACGACTAAAGAACCTCTACTATAGAGGTAAACTAGTCGTAAATTATGACTAAAGAACCTCCACTATAGAGGTAAACTGGTCGTAAATAACGACTACTTTGCCAAACTCATTTCTCAAATATAAGATTTTGAGAAGAAATGTTTTATTTATAGATGTTCTCCAGATTTCCAATAAAATAAAGTTAATTTTCTTCTATTGTGGTTTCCGGCGCAAAAAATCGTGAAACTGGAGGGGGAGATGTGTAAATAAAATAAAAGAGCCCAACATCTATAAAATAAAATAAAAGAGCTCAACATCTATAAAATAAAATACAACTCTCTCTCTCTCTCTCTCTCTCTCTCTCTGTTTGTAAACCCTAACCGTAAGAACGATGCCGGGTCCGACGACGGAGGCTGAATCAATAGAACCACAGTCTCTGAAAAAGCTGAGCATCAAATCCCTAAAACGAGCTCTTGATCTCTTCTCCCCCGTCCATGGCCAGTTCCCTCCTCCTGATGCCGAAGCGTTAGTCTCCGATCCCCAATTTTCATCTCCAATCCTCGATTCGTTTTTCTTAAAAATTCTTTTCTTTGTTGCAGGAAGAAGATTCGACTCAGCCATAAGGTAAAGAAGAAACCCATACTCGCTTTTGCTTAAAGCTTCAAACTTTAGGGTTTCTTGATGAAGTTATGCAAACTAATTAACATGTTTAATTTTGCATAAAGTCTCTGTCTTTCACTTACTAAACTGAGAGTTTATGCTGTGAGTTGTGTGTATGATATTGATTCTCAGATGTTTTCTTGTGCAGATGAAAGTTGCTTTTGGAGGTGTGGAGCCTGTGAGTCAGCCTCCTCATCAGCCTAACCGTAGCAATGAGCAGACAGGAACCTCAACTGCTCTTGCTCTCCCTGGTATTGTGTTCCTGTTTTTCTTATGTTGATGGAAGATGAAAGAAAAATAGTTTATTCTCTCTTATTTGATTTTTGATTAAACATTGCTCGATGAGTTCTGCAGGTCCTGAAGGTTCGAAGAGTATCCAAAAGGGTGTGACAGAGAATGCTCTTGTTGTTGGTCCAACTTTACAGCCAAAGGGCTTGTAAGTATTAACCTTTTACCCTTTGTTTCCGTTGGTGCTTCTACTTTATGGCTAGGATGCTGATTAAATCGTGTTTTGGTTCTTGAAATTGAAGGAACAGTATTGGTACCTCAGGCAAAACCACCACCATTATTCCTGCAAATGTATCCTCGTATGAAAGGTATCTTTCTTATCCCTTGTCTTCTTGATCTTGATTGCAATATACTGATAGCTTGTACCTATACGGTAGTTTCTCATTCTGAGTATTTTTTGTTGTTGTTGTTGTTGTGTGACTTGTGTCTCCCTGCATTTTACAGAAACTTTTCAACTTCTGCATTAATGGAGAGAATACCGAGTAGATGGCCTCGCCCAGAATGGCATGCACCATGGAAGAATTACAGGGTAAGATCTGTGTGGGACATCACCATTTCTGCATCACACTGATTCTTGCCTTTTGTTGGCCTCAAGAAGGTTCCTGCTGTTCACGTGAAGAGTGTCTTGACTTGCGTTTAATCATTTTTTCCACAGGTCATTCAGGGGCACTTGGGTTGGGTCAGATCTGTCGCATTTGACCCCAGTAATGAATGGTTTTGTACTGGTTCAGCTGATCGTACCATCAAGGTAATAAAGATGACTGCTTCTGTAGTATTAATTGTATTTTCCGAATGTACCATCAAAAACAGCCACCAATTTCAACTTGATTTAATTATGTTTACTAGATTTGGGATGTAGCCACTGGAGTTCTGAAGCTAACACTTACTGGTCATATCGAGCAAGTACGAGGTTAGCCTCTTAAAATTCGTCCAGATTATTTGGTAGACGTCTCTGTGATCACAGTTCTGATCTTCTTCTTTTTCTTTCAATTTTGTTGCAGGCCTTGCTGTAAGCAATCGACATACATACATGTTCTCTGCTGGTGATGACAAGCAAGTCAAATGCTGGGACCTTGAGCAGAATAAGGTTATTAGAAATCCATCATCTTTCCTTATCTGAACTTCTCATTATCTAATGCTCTTAGAATTTGGCTCTTATAGGTTATCCGGTCTTATCATGGTCACTTGAGTGGAGTCTATTGCTTAGCTCTTCACCCAACTTTAGACGTTTTGCTAACCGGAGGGCGAGACTCTGTCTGCAGGGTAAGAAAGTCACTGTAAATATTGGTATCCTTTGTTAATTACATACGTACACTTCTGCTCTTTTGAGTATTGATGCTTGAGCTTTGCTGAAGTCGTCCATGTTTGCTTAATTGCAGGTGTGGGATATTCGCACCAAGATGCAAATTTTTGCACTCACAGGACATGAAAACACTGTTTGTTCTGTTTTCACTCGTCCAACAGTACGTTTCTTATCATGTGGTGTTGTTGTTTGAGTTTCCAACTTTCTTTCAGAATCTCTCTTATAAGCAACTGGTACTCACTTTTGATCTGTGATGTTGCAGGACCCACAAGTTGTAACTGGATCTCATGACACGACTATTAAATTCTGGGACCTTCGATATGGTAATGTCATATCATTCTAACCATTCCATTTTTTCTGTGATCCCTGCTTATTCAATAATCATTTGCTTGCAAGTATATGGTTTGTTTGAATTGTGGGATTATTATATATGCAGGCAAAACAATGACGACTCTAACACATCATAAGAAATCTGTCCGAGCAATGACCCTTCATCCTAAAGAGTATGTAGTTGCTTTATTTTTCCAACTGAAAAAAAAATCAATCAAGACGGTAAACCTGAGCATTTCCTTATAACATCTCTTATGTTTTCTTTTCTTTTTCTAGGAATGCATTTGCTTCTGCATCAGCTGACAACACCAAAAAATTTAGCCTTCCAAAGGGAGAGTTTTGCCACAACATGCTGTAAGCCTCAGTCTTTGCTAGATATCATTCTTTTGCATCTCTAGTGCTATTGAAGCAAGAGTTTTCATTAGAAACTAAACATGTATTGGGTTTCTTATGTGTTGTCTTTCTTCATGGCACAGTTCGCAACAGAAAACTATAATTAACGCGATGGCTGTGAACGAGGATGGTGTAATGGTCACTGGAGGTAATAAATTCATTTTGCAATCCTTTTTTTTTTTGTTTCTGGTTGTTTTTGTACAGTACCTGACCTTCACTATCAATTTTTAACTAAAATTGGTCCTATATCTGTGTACAAATTAAGGTGATAATGGAAGTATATGGTTCTGGGACTGGAAGAGTGGTCACAGTTTCCAACAGACAGAAACTATTGTACAGCCTGGTACGTAGATTTATTGCTTGTTCATGTTCCTTTGCTCTTGATTTTTGCTTGTAAAGTAAAGATTCTATAAGTCTCAGAAAGTGTATGATTAAACAAATTTGACCCTTGAGTGTTGGAAGTGTATGAATAAGCTTCAAAGAATGATATTTAGGTCTCGAAAGCAATGGCTACGGATGAGGTCTTAATTAATGTTCTGTTGGGCAAATGACAGGTTCACTGGAGAGTGAAGCAGGTATATATGCAGCATGTTATGATCAGACAGGTTCAAGATTGGTAACATGTGAGGCGGATAAGACGATAAAGATGTGGAAAGAAGATGAGAATGCAACTCCAGAAACTCACCCTGTCAATTTCAAACCACCCAAGGAGATTAGGCGCTTCTAATAAGCACTCCTCTTTCTACTTGTATCTCAAAGCTATTTGTTGGAGTCTCACTAGTCTTCATGATTCTGTTTTCTTCTGGTAGATTACAAGGGTGCCTTGTTTCTGGATGAGAAAAGAAGTGCCATGTACTTGAATTTTCAAGGCATTTGTTATAATTTGTGCTGTTAACAATAATAGTTCATGTTTAAGAATACAACATACTTTCCTCTTCATCTCCTTTTGTTTTATCTTCTTTAGTGCTTAGGAAAATTTGGAGAAAATTATAATTTGACAACAAATTTGATACCAGTTTTCAAATTTATTTTTAAATAATTATTATTTTTATAATTAGTTATATTGTGATGAAAATAATTAAATTGACTTTCTTAAATCATTTATAAATGTTTAAAAGCTATTTATTAAAGTTTATAAATTCAATTTCAAAAGGCTAAACAATGTGAGTCCGAATGTTAAAGTATTTCTGATATAAGGTGTTTTGAAAAGTATTATTCATATTATGATATTTTTAACAATTTCTTATGAATCTAGTATCTATATTTAAATAAACCTACAATGTTGTAGCATGTAAAACAATTAAAATGCAAATGGAAAAACTTTGAAGTTGGAACTTATGAAGCATAAGAAGAGCCAGCGCAATGCCACTATTATATGATGGGGCTTAACATAGGCTTCAGCTAAAGGTTATAAATGAACTGTATTTGTTTTGGCTCATAATCCTCCCACTGATACTATATACGTATATAATTACAAGGAATATATGTAATTTGTTTTTGTTTCTTGACAAAACTTGATCTAATTTGTTTCACAAAAAGAAAAACAAGGGACACGAAAACACAAACCACAATAATGGCAAGATTTATATTTATAAAAGCTCAAAACAAACACTGGGCAAGAAATTTTAAAAAGAAAAATCTAAAAGAAGATTTGCTATAAAGATGATAAAATGCAGGAAAATAGGTTTAAGAAAGGAGAGGGGCACGTGATGTGAGGCCTTCCTCTTCATCTGCAGCAATCTCACTTGAAACGTTGCTTAAACCAGCCGGTTTGGAGTTTCTGTAAATTCCATAAAGTATGAGTTGCAATGTCCCAAACACAAACCCCACTCCATTTGGCACCTACTCATTTTTAACCACAAAAAATTAATTAGTTTTTTCCCAACAACATAATTTTTAAGAAAAAAATCAATGCATATCCCCATAAAATCTCAAGAAGACCCATTTACAAACGATCCCACAAAATAGTACTTGTTGCATTTTTTGAGAGCCAATGGCTCAGATGCCCTTCTACAAAAAAATTAAATCACTTATACCATCCACCGATCTTCATACCCTTTCTCATTTAATGAAAATTTCAAATAAATCATTTTCAAGCGATCAAAACTAAACCTAAACCCTCCCTTATGGATCAGTGAACCCATGGGTAAATATTTAAATTCTATATGTTTCAAATTCAAAAAAAATATTTTAAAATCGTTTTTAATCATATTTTGATGATTTTCGGAAAATATGAAAAAACAGTTTTTTGATTTTTGAAATATTTTTATCAAATTCTATAAATCAAATAAAAAATATTGACGTTTCGAGTTTAATTTTATAATTTTTCGTTTGATATATAAAATTAGAAGAAAAAAATAGAAATATTTTAATTTTAAATTTTTCTTCCAAAGGTTCTAGAGACGATTTCTCGTCTCATGCTGCTCCGGTCTCTGTCTGGCTTTAGACATACATAAAGGATCAAACAAGAAAACTCTAAAAATATGATTAAGCTTTTCCATCATCGATGACATGTCTCTTTGATTTTCCAACAATAATCCCAATATATTTTGTCGTTTTCTTTGACACCTACTCAACTCTGTTCATGTCATTGTCATGCCATTTTTTTAAGTAAACAACAAATCTTCTGAAAAAAAATCTCGATTTATGCATAATGATTTTTTTTGTTTTAAAAAAATTGTGGACTCCATGACTCCAACATCATTACATCAAACAACGGATTATTATTATTTTGGCGATTTTTTTTTCAAAACATTAAGTGTGGTCAAAAAATGAGAAATCATCTCTAGAGCCCTTGGAAGAAAAATTTAAAACTAAAATGTCCCTACTTTTTTCTTCTAATTTTATATATCAAACGAAAAATCAAGTAGAATTAAAATGTTAGTACTATTTACCAGTAGAAAAACGTCGTGCTGGAGTGAAGCATAGACAGCCCAAATCGCGCCGTTTAAGAAGAGGAAAAACGACAACCAAAACGGCATGTATTTCACGCTCTTTGTCGTCACTACTGTTTTCTGCAAAATTATCAGTTTAAGAACCACTATTATATTATACCATATATATATTACATTATTTATAGTATGTCTCTCTCTCTCTCTCTGAGATTTGTATAAATAATGGACCCACGATCTGATGGTTTGCATTATGAGCTGGAAAACATATTAATAGACCTGTGTGTGGGGGTACAATGTATAAATTGACAATTGCGACGTTTATATTTAAATTGAAACGTGAAAAATCTAACGACGTACAAGTTCTGTATAATCTTTTATCTGACTGCGATTTTTCCAAAGACGTGTGCTTAAAAATACCACAACGTGGTTGGAGGGACTAGCCTCCTTAATTATAAGAAACTAGGTATTTTTCTGCACAATGTGAAGTAATAAAATTTTAAATTTAGATTATATTTAAAAATAAATTTTTGTTAATATTTTAGATTTTATTATTTTAATACCAATGTTTTAATATAAATATGAATTTAGTTAAACATAAATTTAAGATAAATTAAATAATTTGATTTATTTAAAATTATATTAACTTCTATTTTAAATTATAATTTAGGTAGATTTTCATTTTTTTGGTTAAGATATATTAACTTAACTTGTATAAAATACAAAAAAATGATATAAATTTTATATAATTATCAAAATATAAAACTAAAGAGAATTTCTAAAATTTGTAGATATAAAAAAATATTACGATTAAAAATTTAAATTTTTTAAAAAGATTGTAAGAAATTTAGAAAATATTGTTTAATAATAAAATTATATGATTATAAAAATATATATTTCAATAATATTACAAAAAATTAAAATATTTTGTATTTCTATTATTATATTATTTAATGATATATTTGAATATATTTATTTTAATGATGATTTATAGTTATTACCATATTCTCAAAAATTACCAAAATTAAAATCAACACATTAAATGTAGTTGTACATATCACATTTAATCATAAGTCATCTCATCAATTTAATATGCCATGTCACATTTGTTTTGGTTAAAGTGAATATAGAAATGACATATGTCAAAATCACTTCATAAATAATGTCTAGGAGACTAGGGAATGAAACAATATATAGCATTGACTCCAATATTTTGACATCCCTATTTTCATAATTTTAATTAGCTGTTTTATGCACCATTTTAATTTAGAGTGTATTTGAAAACAAAATTTTGTTAAATTTTAGATTTTATTATTTTCTAATAATATTTTATATAAAATTTGATTTAACTAAACATAAAATTATGATAAAATAAATAATTTGATTTATTTTAGAGTATATTTAAGAATAAATATCTATATAATTAATAATCATAAATTGATTTCTTTTATTTTTCGGTTAAAGTATATTAAATAAACTTGTATATTTAAAAAAAAACTATATAAAAATTGTATAATGATTAAAAAAATAAAACTGAGCAAAATTTTTAAAATTTGTAGATATTATGAAAAATGGTATAACGATTAAAAGTGTATTTTTTTTAAAAAAAAGGAATATATAAAATTTTGAAAATCTTGTTTAGTAATAAAAATAAAAATAAATAATATTTTACATTTTGTGAAATATTATATTTCTATTATTATATTATTTAATGTTTTATTTGAAAATATTTCTTTTAATGATGATATATGAGTTACCATATTCTAAAAAGTTTATAAAAAATATAATTTAATATTAAATAAAATTGTTCATGTTACATTTATGCATAATCTATGTCACCATTTCTATTATGTTATATCGCATTTTTTTAGTGAAGATGATTGTATAGAGGATATGTATAAAATCATAATGCAAATAATGTCTTGAAGATACAAATATTTTTTGCTATATAATATTAAAAACAATATTATTATATATTTTTGATAAACTAATTATCAGTGTAACAAAATATATTATTTATCGATGTTGTGTTTGCTTTATTTATTTTTCATAAATTTAGAAATTAATTTTTTTCACAAAACTAGTGAACATAAATTATAAATTTGTATAAAAAATATTTGGCCACAGGCCCCAAATGGCCTGGCACGACACTGGGTGGTTGGTTTATGAATCATGATGATTGCATATATGACCTAAATTAACCTTTATTTCCCAATGAAATGTTACTAAAATGACAGCTACCACTAGCTTTATTTCTGAAACATATTATCAAGAATATTCGAATATCAGTAACTAAGAGACAAAACAAATGAGTAAACTACAAAATCAAAAGAAATCATTATGTTTTATAAAAAATATTTAGTCTTTTGACCAACTTGGATCGTTTTTAACTATGATTTGTGGACGGCTAAGCTTTTTGGAAATATACTCAATTAAAGAAAACTCTCTTAATGTTACGTAATTTTGAGAAAGGAACAAGTTGATAACCAGCCGGATTGAATCATTATATCTGATATTGACTGATAAATTTTGAGAACGGTCTTTATTGCAAAACGTGTGTAATATAAAACAGATATACCCAATAAATAAAGATTGGGAGAGATATGTGGAAAAATAAGAATGAACTTACCATAGCAGAAAGAGGAGAACCATACATGATAATGTTGAGACCAGCACAGATGAAACCCATTGATTGAGAACGCATTTTCTCATCTTTAAACGCACTTCTCGTGGCCGCAATCGCTGCTATTGGGAAAAAGACGTTCAACAACGCAACCACTACGATTGTATTTAACTGTGAACAGAAAAATAAAAAAAAAACTTAATCATATCAACCAAACGCTTTGAATATGGTGGATACATTAGGAAATCTACTTCACAAGTCATTATAGTATATCTTATAATAACAAGTGGATCAAATATTTTAATCAACTTGACTTTTAAGGAAAAAAATGATAGTCAGATCTAAATCTGAATAATTGGATCAAACAAAAACTTGAAGATTTCAACCAGCTATCATATAAGAAACACAAAAGATCAAGAGTATATATATCAGATCATATTCTAATGAAAGAAAATGAAAAAGAACCTTGAGGTGTCGAGGGGCATAAATGAGAAAAAGAGAGACATAGATGATTTCAACAAGAGCACCAAAACCATTAACGGTGGATACAAGATATTCTCCAGGAGTGACGATGCCGTAGTATGTCCATAGAGACGATCCTAACAACGTGCAAATGTATGGCAAGCTTTTGTACTCCTCCGTCGATTTTCTCTTCACTATTTTCCAAAGCGTCTCCCTGAATGTTTGTATAATTGGACCCAACGGTCAATGATATAAAAACCATATAATATAATTTATTCTATATCAGTTTTGTTACATCTTCCTCAAAAGTAGAGGGAGAGATAGAGAGAGAGAGCTCACACTGGTGAGAGGAAGACTAGTACAGAGATTACATTTCCTGCATCAAACATATATTACAAGAGGGAGTGTTAAGTACTATGGTTATAGTCTACCCTGCCTACACATATATGCGAGCACACTCGTGTATATACATGTAAGCAGACGTGTGAAGAAGGGGGTGTTTTACCTATGACTCCGATATAGAAACTTGGCTCTGCCATTTCTGGAGAAAAGAGTTTGTGAAGGAAAAAAAAAAGAGAGAGAGGAAAAAAATGAGAATGAGAAAGAGTGATGGGGATGATGAGGCAACTTAATTAAGGGGGTAAGCGACCTTTATCTTTATTCATTTTATTTTTCTTTTGGGCGGCTTTTGTATATAGTTTTAAAATTATTTTACACTTGTTCACACTATAATGTAGAGTGTGATCCATTGTTTTACCAAAAAAAGACTCAATCGTGTATATCGACGTATATACAAACATATTAAACTGATGGAAGAAAAATAAAAGAAATGGCGTGTTCTCAAAGTTTATACAAAAAGTTTAGCGGAAACGTTAGGATTAGTGTATATGGAAAAACTAAGAGCAAATCTCTCAAATAACACCTTTTGAAGTTTTTGTCACAAAAATAAATTTCAAAAACAATAATGATCAAACTAGACTTTTTTATTTTGTAAAAATTAATATTTTTATTTAATTTTTCAATTTTAAAATTCACCTCCAAAACCCCACCCCATAACTCTAAACCCTAAGTCTAGATTAGTTAACTCAAGTGGTATAAACGTATATTTACCCCCAAAAAGGTTATTTTTGTCATTTTTCCTTTAAAGTTTATTTTTGTGACAAAAACTTTTTTAGGTCTATCTTAGAGTATTTCTCAAAAACTAATGTGTTGTACTCTTTTAAAAATAGATGTGAAAGCATCATACTTACTAGAAACCATTGTATTTAACTTTAGGATGAATCTATATACAGAGTTAGAAAAACAATGTTGTATCTCTTGTTGAGAGTCTTGACTAGGTCACTTTGTCGCTAGTAAATTTGCACCACAACCACAACAATCTATACGATTTTGAGGTCACTTTCAAGACTAAAAACAACATTAATACTTTTATTTTCTTTTTTATCCACGTCTCTTCAAATTCGATTAAACAATGATACATTGATACCTATCGTATGTGTACACGGAAATAGGGATCAATGAGAGATTAGTGAAAATGGAGATTAAAATAGAATTAACATGTTTGTAATCACAGTCAGGGACCCTTCGGTTGGTGGTTAGGACATTTTGTTCAACACCACTTGCCTTCATTGAAGATACGATTCACTAACATCTTAAATAGGTGGAAATGAAATACGCTTAAAATAAGTAAGTGATACACATTACTAATCATAAATCATATAAAACTAAAACTTATCTATTCCATCAAAATATTTTTTTATAAAATGCCAGTAAAAAGTTTCTTGTTTAAATTTTTGTAAGAAGTTCATTTAAAAAAGAAGTGTAAGAAATGCATTTGAAGATTAAAGAAATGCTATAATAATGGGTCTGAGACCATTTCCCGACTAAAAAAACAGCTTCATAAAAAGACATGTGGTTATTTTTTTCTGGTATTCCCTGGCGCTCTCATCAAAGGATATAGTGCTAGTAGTGTAGTCGTTTGTATTGTCAAGTAGAGGTAACTCGCTTTTTCATCATTTGTTTAAAGAGCTATTACGATCCAGAGATGATAAATATATGCCCTTTGCGAGTATTGAATACCAATAACACTTAATCTAGTTTAAATGGATAACTGACAAAAAAAAAAAAAGAATACCATTAACACTTTGCCATATCAAAGTTTAATACTTTCTTTGTTTATTTAAATCGATATGTTAGAATTTTTTTTTATGTTTTATAACTTTTCGTTAACAATATTTTTATTATTTAATTATAATAAATTTTGAATTTTTAAAAACCAGTTGAATCTATTAAATCACATTAGTTTTATTACTAAAAATTACTAATTAAAAATATTTTGAATAAAGTTTAATGTACTAATATAGGTAAAAATATGAAAATATTAATATAAAATGGAAAGATTTTGCATTGCAATTAAACATTGAACTAGTTTTTGATCTGCACTTTCAAGCGTGGAATTTTTTTGTTAACCATTTTGATAAATCGTGCATAATTTTGTAACTTTTTATTAGAAAATAAAAAAAATTAAAGTTGTTTTGTTATAATATATGAGTTTTAAGCAGTGTTTTCATATCCGACCCAAACCCATGGTCAAACTAGTATACCTCATGATCCATATGTAACATGTATATAACATATGATCACAAATATAATTGGTTGATGTTATTAATTTTTAAAAATCTATCTAATGTTCTATATATATATATACAGGAGAATCAAAATAGTATAATTTGTCTATTTGACTCGTCCTCTATTATTTTCAATTGACTTTAATGTTGTAAAACTCGATATTATTAGGAATGATAAAATATATTTTACATTTTTTTACTGATAAAATTTAGTTTTGTTCTAACGTATTCCCAAAACAATTATTGATTATTAAGTTATAGGATAACATTATGCAGTGAATTTTTATTCTTACAACATTTTAAACTTAATAACTTTTCACTATTATTTTAACAGAAATATAGATAGTATTTATTTTAGTGTTATATCAATAAACTCCAAGCTGCATAATAATAGTCTTAAAAAAATTTTAGTATATAAAAAAAGTTATAGTGACTATGTTTTTATGAAATTGATGTAAATAATTTTTAGAATAATAAATGTAGTGGATAGAAAAATGATAGAAGAGAGAGACTATATATTATTTAATTATTTATATTTTAAAAATATTTTTTAAATTAATTATTTGATCAAAATTAATTAATAATGAAATTTTACAGTTGTAGCTTGAGACCATTTCCCAGTTAAAGACAAAACAGCCTCAAAAGGATATGTGGGTTCATTTACAAAAAAAAGAAGAAGAAGGAAATGTTGTAAATTAGAGAAGAAATCGTGTAGGTGTATATCATAATATGTACAAAGAGGTTTTCTTCGTATAGGGATTACAACCGACCAAGAAAAAGAAATAGTATAAATCCTAGAAAAAGGAAAATCTTCAAAACTAATATACAATAGGTTTTCTTTTTTGGACAAACCCTAAACCTATTTGGTTTAATTTTAATAAACCTCTATCATATAGGTTTATGTTTGGACCGGTAATGGACGAGCCGACCATGGACCACATAGAGGTTATGACAATCCACAATGGTTCATAACACTCCCCCTTGAATGTCGAGTATTGGAAAAACCCAATGGGACAAAACCATGGTTAAGGAAAAAGAGTACGACGCGTATTACGCCCCCTATTTCGTACCTCACTGAAGATCTTTCAATCTTCTCATTCCAATCTGATGTATAAGCTTCTTCAAGGTCGAGGTTGGCAGTGATTTGGTGAAGAGCTGAATTGTCACTGGATCGGACTTGAACCACTTGGACCTCTCATGCTTTCTGCAACTCGTGGGTGAAGAAGAACTTAGGCAATATGTGTTTCGTTCTATCTCCTTTGATGTATCCATCTTTGAGCTGAGCTGTGCAAGTTGCGTTCTCTTCATACATGATGGTCGGTTCTTCCTTTCCATCGACCATCCCACAATCTGATCGGATGTATTGGGTCATGGATCTCAACCAAACACATTCTCTGCTTGCTTCATGAATAGCTAAGATCTCGGCATATTGGATGATGTGGTTGCTATGGTCTGCTTCATGGATCTCCAAGATATGGCCGTTGCACCAATTGTAAACACATAACCTGTCTGAGATCGCGCATGGTGTGGATCTGATAAATAACTTGCATCAGCAAAACCAACTAAACCTTCTTGTGATTGGTTAGTATAAAATAATCCAAGATCTTTCGTTCCTTGTAGGTAACGAAGTAAATATTTAATCCCATTCCAGTGCCTCTGGGTCGGACACGAACTGAATCTCGACCGTAGATTCACTGCATAACATATATCTGGTCGAGTATGGCTAGCCACATGCATCAAGGCTCCTATGACACTTAGGTATGACACTTCTGGACCAATGATTTCTTCATCCTCTTTCTTTGGACCGTATGGATCAGTGTCCGGACCAAGTGATCTCACGACCATGGGCGATGATAATGGGTGAGACTGGTCCATATTGAATCTCTTGAGTACCTTTTCTGTATATGTCATTTGATGCACAAGGATTCGATTGTTTATGTACTCAAGTTGCAATCCCAAACAAAACTTTGTTTTACCTAGGTCTTTCATTTCGAATTTTTTCTTGAGATATTCAACCGTTTGGGAAATTTTAGAGGTTCCTATGATATTCAAATCATCAGCATAAATTGCTTTGACCACAAATCCTTTATTCTCGAATTTCCTTATGAATATGCATGGATTGATCGTATCATTCTTATATCATTCTTTCACCAAGTATTCACTCAGTCTATTATACCACATTTGGCCACTTTGTTTCAATCCATAAAGGAATTTGTTCGGTTTAATGCAATGTTGTTCCCGAGAACTTTTCTTATCTTTGAGCTCAATACCTTCTGGAACTCTCATATATATCTCATTATCTAGTGGACCATATAAGTATGTTGTTACTATGTAAATCTAATTTCTCTCTTATGGTCAGACTTATCAGAAATCGAAATGTAGTAGCATCCACCACATGGGAATATGTTTCCTCATAATCTATTCTTGGTCTCTGTGAGAATCCTTGTGCAACGAGCCTTGCTTTATATTTCACGACTTCACCATGTTCATTTCTCTTTCTCACAAAGACCCACTTATATTCAACTGGTTTAACATCATATGGTGTCCTTATAATCAGACCAAACACATTTCTCTTCTTTAAAGAGTTTAACTCTACGTTTATGGCTTCTTTCCATTTATGTCAATCTGATCTACGAGTGCACTCTAATATAAACGTAGTTTCATGATCTTCGTTCAAATCCATAAGTTTAAGTGCTACCTTGTATGAAAATATATCATCTACGTCGACATCTTTTCTGTTCCATTTTGTTCCAGACATCATATAATTAATTGAGATCTCATTATTATCAATACCCTCAGTACCTGGAAGCTTGGAATCCCAAACAATCTTATTTGGTTCATTCGGATCAACCTGGTATGGTATTGGTTCGGCCATGGTCGGTTCGACCATGGACTATCATACCGTGATTGGTTTGACAATGGTTGAGTCGACCATGTCTTTAGTCTTAGATTCCTTTGCACCTTTCTTTACTTTCTGAGGAACCTTATCTTTGAAACCTATTGGTCTACTACGTTTCAAACGTGTCTTAGACTCTGTAGCAATTTGATTTTGTCTCTCTTGGACATCAATTCTTATAGGTGCATTACAAGCTGGTATATGTGACTTGGTCACTTTCTTTGGGTCAGCAAATGACTCTGGCAATTGATTAGCTAGCTTTTATAAATTTATAATCTTTTGGACTTCTATATCACATTCAATAGTCCGAGGATCTTGCCAAGACACTGATGGTTGATTCCATTCAATTTCTTTTACCAGCTTATTATCTCCCCGTAATGTTGGATAGTTAGACTCATCAAAATGAGAGTCTGTGAATCTGGCCTTAAATAGATCACTCATGGTTAGCTCGAGGTATTTGATTATAGTGGGAGAATCATATCCAACATATATTCCCATCCTCCTTTGAGGTCCCATCTTAGTTCTCTGTAGTGGAGAAATTGGTACATATATTGTACATCCAAATGTCTTTAGATGAGACACGCCTAGCTCATGACCCATTATCAATTGGGATGGTGAATATCTATGCTCACTAGATGACCTGATTCGAATTAACCCAGCTGCATGTAAAATTGCATGTCCCCAAGCAGATACTGGGAGTTTCGACCTCATGAGTAATGGTCGAGCAATCAATTGAATTCTTTTAATGAATAATTCGACCAAGCTGTTTTGAGTATGGACATGTGCCACATTATGTTCCACACTTATCCCCATGGACATACAATATTCATTAAAATTTTGGGAAGTGAATTCATCAGCATTATCTAGACATATAGTCTTTAAAGGAAAGTCTGGAAAGTGAGCTCTTAATCTTATGATCTGTGCAATTTCGTGTGGACAATAAGCATACATGCGACCATCTGGTCGATGCATCTATAAGGACCATGAAATATCGAAATGTCCCACAAGGTGGGTGTATTGGTTCACATATGTCACCTTGTATTCTTTCCAGAAAGTTTATTGTTTCCTTAGTCACTTTGACTGGTGATGGCCTAACAATGAGTTTCCCTTGTGTACATGCTACACACGTGAGACTCTTTGGGATAAATATTCTTTCTTTCAAGATGTGCCCTTTAGTATCATTATGAGTTTTCGCATCATGTTTGAACCATGATGACCAAGCCTGTCGTGCCATAAAGTGAAATCATCAATGAACCTTGTGTTCACTGCGGCATTAGCCTCTATCATACTGGTCGTGGCATTGTACAAACCAATAGAGAATGCATGTATAGTCTCGACCACTTTCTTATGGCCTTGGCCTTGCTCTACAATTTGAAGGAACTCTTTGTTTCCTTCGCCCATAGTTTCGATGTGGTAACCATTCAACCTTATATCTTTGAAACTTAATAGATTCCTTTTAGAGCTGGGCGAGTATAGAGCATCTGCTATCTCTAAATGTGTGCCTTTAGGCAACAAGTTACTAGCATGGCCGTGGCCTTCAATAAGACTGGCTATACCCACAATGGTACTTATATTGGCATTTTTAGGGTCAAGTCTATGAATTATCTTTTGTCTTTAAGAATTGTGTGGCTTGACCCACTGTCCACAATCAGTATGCTCGTATCATCTTTCATTCTATCAAATAAGAAACCATTCATCTTATTATAAATTCAAAACAAAAAATCAAGTAATATTGCAAAGAAAACATAAGGTCAAAGAAACATAAAGTAAATTGAAAACACAACAAGGTTTGATGCCGAAATCAACTGGACTCTTTAAGACAATCAGAAGTTTAATATTCTATAAGATCATTTTGATCATGATCGAAATCACCATTGTCATCTTGAACCAAATGGGCTTATGTTTCTTCCCTTTTATGCTCTCTTGATAGAGGTCAACAAGGTGTCTGAGAGTCCTACAATTATTTGCCCAATGATTTCCCATACCACATCTATGACAAGCAGATTTGGTCGAGTGTGGTGGCTTAAAGGATGTACCACGGCCACCTCATCCTCGACCATGGCCGAAACTGGGACCACGACCACGGTTATAGTGGTTCCCATGGCTATGGTTCGAGTTATAGCCTTGACCATATGAATTGTGGTAGCCTCGACCCCGACCATTCCATCCACCAAGGCTATGGCCGTATGGTCTGTATTGGACATGGTTGCTTTCCTTAGTTTTTTTCTTTTATTTCGTGGCCTTGTTGGCTTCTGGTAATGGGGTTGATCTAGGAGGTCTCATTTCACTGTTGCTCATCAACATTTCATTGTTTTGTTCGGCCAATAATAGGCACGAGATCGGATCAGCATAGGTCTTAAAGCCTTTTTCTCTATATTGTTGTTGTAACAACACATTGCTTGTGTGGAAGGTGGAAAATGTCTTTTTTCAACATGTCATTATCCGTTATAAGCTCACCATACAGTTTCAATAGAGAGACAATCTTGAATAAAGTTGAGTTATACTCGTCCACAGACTTGTAGTCATGGATCCTCAGATTCCTCCAATCAAATAAGGCCTTTGGTAATAGCACCGTTCTTTGGTGATCATATCTCATCTTTAATTTATTCCAAAGGTCTAGAGGATTCTCAATGATTAGATACTGATCTTTTAGACTCTCAGCTAGATGATGGCGAATAATGAGTATTTCCCTGTATCAATCTTTCTCACTTGAGTCATTGTTCTCAGTGATACATTCGCCAAGCCCTTTAGACTTTTGGATAATCTAGTATCCAATGCCCATTGTAAATAGTTATCTCTAGAGAGATTTAGGACATCAAAATCCAGGTTGTTGATTTTCGAAATCTGAAACCATATATCAATCAATTTAGGTTTCAAACAAACTGATCATAAGACAATCAAGTTTATCGACCAAAACAATCAAGACATTCGACCAAGTGATTTCTATATGCGGCCAAAGTACTATTGATATGCAAGGTAATCCTAAGTATTAATGCTTATATGTCCAATGGTTCATATGAATGCACATCAAGCAAGTTCAGTGATCAATCAAGGCAATTCAAAGCATATAGATCAAACAAGACATGCGGCTAAGTTAATATAGAACAAACAAGCCACACAATTATATTGGGTGATGCAACAATCCTATCAGTTGTGATCTATATGTTCAAGTATTCTTAATCAAAACAATCAATCAGATTATGCAAGGATCACAATCTTAGTCTAGATTGTCGGATCCTAAGGATAAGTTGGTCGGATTCATTCCTAAGGTCATTCGATCTAGGTTCGACCAAATTAGGGTTTCAATTCGACCAAGTTAGGTTATATCAATCAATCTAACATCCTAACTCATAAACAAGAACAATCAATGATTAGGGTTTTAGGATTTTTTCCTAGTCGGATTAGGATTAGGGTTTAGCATTAGGGTTAATTCCCTAATCAACATAGTAATCATCTAGGGTTAAGACATGAATTGAAAATAATCAATCTAATTAACCTAACAATTGAATTATAACCTCAAGATAATCGAATTAACAAGAATCAAACAAGTAGTTTAAGATTTTAGGGTTTTTAAAAATCGATTTAGGGTTCTAGGGTTTATGGTTAAGATCATTCTAGAAAACAAACTTTAAATAGACCAAAACAATAAGCAATCAACCTCTTTCTTCAAAACAATCAATCGAGACAAACAAAAGCTTTTAGGGTTTTGATTTGCACATTAGTATTTTCAATTAGGGTTTTGATCAAACAATCAACCATGTATAGCAAACAATCTATCCAGAAACTTAGCAATCTTTCTAAGTTCTTACAATCGGTTTTTAGGTCTTATTTTGATCATAGATTCATTCGATTTGGGTTTTGAGAAAATTGGGATTCATCGAGTTTACCTTTCTTCAATCGGGTTGGATGGTCCACCGAGAGAGGTTGATTGCACGGACGAGCTGATCCACGGAATGGATTAATTCACGGATGAACTGAGCTTGGTCTTTTCTTCTATCGGGTTCGTGAACAAGGAAGGTTATCGATGAATGAGAGAAAGCAATGAGATTTAGCGTTTTGTGTTGAAGCTTTAGCTTAGGATTTTTGGGAGCAAGATCGTGCTGATAACGTGTTGTAAATTAGAGAAGTATGAGAGATGTAAATCGTATATGTGTATATCATAATAGGTACAAAGAGGTTCCTTTTATATAGGGATTACAACCGCCCAAGAAAATGAAATAGTACAAATCCTAGGAAAAAGTACAAATCCTAAGAAAAAGAAAATTTTCAAAACCAACATGCAATAGGATTTTTTTTTTGGACAAACCATAAACCTATTTGGTTTAGGTTTAGTAAACCTCTATCATATATGTTTATGTTTGGACCGGTAATGGACCGGCCGACCATGGACTCATCGACCATGGACCACATAGAGGTTATTACAATCCACAATGATTCATAACATGAAAGTATATATGGTTATATTTAGTATCTCCTTGGCTCTCATCAAAGGGTATATAATATGCCTTTGATGTTGTAATTAGCGTGGACATGGATCAAATACTAGCAATTTCTCTAATATTTTTGTTTTAATTTGTATGTAATGGATATTTAATTTTTTGATTTGTTTTGTTTAAAAAAATATAGATATTCGAAATCATCCAAAATATATATAAATATTTGTGAATATTTAAGAATAATATTTTATCTTTTTTACTGAATACAAATAATCTTGAAAATCCAATACAATTTTGTTCTTTAAAATATTTATTTACATGATATATAGAATGAAAATTAAAAGTAGTGAAGCTATATGTTGTAGATTTTAAACCTAGTTAACAATAATAAGAAGACAAAATTTAAAAATTCATAATTGCCATATTTTTATTATTTAATACTTTTATAAGTAATAATGTAAATATAATTATTAAATCATATATGTTAGTATAATAATTATATAAACTTATATATATTTAAAAATTTAAATATAATCAATATATATATATATATATATATGTCGGAAGGAATATTCAATTCTCAAAATTTTAGTATTTGTAATTTAATTTAATTTTAATAGATCTTAACTTTTAATATTAACTTTACTTCGAAAGTTTACTAATATTTAATTTTTTAGATCCAACCAAATAAATAAAAAATTGATATATTTAATGAATAAAATGTCTAGCTCTAGTTTTAGTCCTAGTAGTGGTTTGTATAGTCAAAATATACATAACTTGATTTTTCCTAGTTTGTTTGAATTCGAGTCTAAAGATGATAAAAATGGGTCCTGACACATATAAAAGTTTAATAGCCTCTTTTTTCCCAATATATATGATAGAAACAAAATTCATCAAAAGGATGTTTTTATGTTTTATATAAATTTTCATTATTTAGTTATACTAATTTTAAGCCAGATGAATTTAGTAAATTACATTAGCTTTACTTGTACGTTAACTAAATTAATAATTACAAAAATAATTATAATGAAATGTTAATGTAGTAATCTATATATACTATAATAAAAGGGGGATATGAGGGGCAATGAGAGTGTCCACGTAAGATAGGAAAATCAACCAATCAGTGATCACTTTTATTACATGTCATATAATTTTTTTTGTTCAACACATAATTTAGACAAACTTCCTCACGACATCTGCCTCTTCCACTTCTCCATCAATGTTGTTTTTATTCTCCCGTAGCAATTACTCGGCAAAAATTGTAGGCTTTAAAATTCAAACGACAATTTGGTATTAGGGAAGAAGATGGAGAAGATCTGTGTAGCAGTCAGAGTGAGGCCACCGACGCCGGAATCATCATCGGAGAACTGATCTTCTCTCTGGAAAGTCGAAGACAATCAAATCTCTCTTCACAAGTCACTCGACACCCCAATCTCAACCGCTTCATATGTTTTCGGTACCAAATCTTTCTCAATCCATTATAGGTTTTGAACTCAACGTATCTGGGTAGCTTCAAAATCTTATCTTTACAATTCATTGTGGTGTTTGTTATTTTGCAGACCATGTGTTCGACGAAAGGTCTATGAATGAATGCGTCTACTACCTTCTTACCAATGATATCATTCATGCCACCATCGAGGGTTTTAACGGTACTTGAATTCGATCCTAACCCTAATAACAAAATCTCAATTTCGAGAGGTTAATTTTTAGTTTGCTTTCTTTTGATGTATGGGTTTGTTCAGGTACTGCATTTGCTTACGTGCAAACAAGTAGTGGAAAGACGTTTACAGTGACGGGTTCTGAGACTGATCAGGGATTATTTGAAGATCTGTTAGAGATGTTTTTGAAAGAATACAAATGGTAGGCTTCAGATCTATCCAATGACCCATGAGGTTTTACAAAAGGGTACAACTTTTAATTTGTGTGTTTGATGTTCTTGGTTTCTAGGTATCGGACCGTGAGCTTCTCATCTGGGTTTCGTACATGGAGATTTATAATGAAGAAATTAATAATCTTTTTGCTGTTGAGAACCAAAGACTGCAAATTCATGAACATTTGGAGGTTGGTTTGATGGAACGTCTACACAAGTGATGTTACATTTTTTAGTTTTGCTTGATTTAACTCGCTTGATTCTCTATGATGTGCAGCGTGGAGTGTTTGTTGCTGGTCTTGAAGAAGAGAATGTTAGTGATGCTGAACAGATTCTAAAGCTTTTAGAATCTGGAGAAGGTTTTTAGGCCAGCTAAACTAAGAAGTATTTTGATCATGCATAATGTATATTGCCATGGTTCTCTTTAATTAACAGTTAACAGGCACTTTGGCGAGACAAACATGAATGTTTACAGTAGCAGGTCTCATACCATCTTCAGAATAGTAAGAGTTTTCAAAGCTTGAATGGAAACTTCTACTGTTTTGTAAGTAATTATTATGATCTGACCTCTCTGGTGGGATAGGTGATCTTTACCTTCTATGCATTTACTATCTTTTTGTTTTTGTTCTTGCTAATTTAGAAGATGGCTCCGCAAATAGAAGATGGCAAACGCATAGACAATAATTAAGGATAGTTATTTCCATTTCTTTTGACAGATTGGTATGACCATCTCTCCAAACACGTATCTTCTATTTTTTAATCAAAGTTTATGTTTTTTTGTTGCTGTAGAGTCTTTTCGATGGCATGAGTAGTGAGAGAAGAAGCTTGCTTATGTGTGATAGTAATGGTGACAGTTCTTTATCTCCTGCTGAAGACTTGAGTGTTTATTGGGAACATATGAGGAGAATAGACGAACATGTTCAAGAGATTTCAGACACAAGAGATGCTCTCAAGGAGTCTAAATGGCCTTTGCTTAGGCGCAAGTCTATGTCACATGCGTTGGTTTTACAGGTCAGCAATACTATCCTCGAGTCAGCCAAGAGTGATGTTAGTTCCATAATGGAGATGAAGAAGAACCCTGATAGATTCTCCTCAGAGTCTTGGTCTCTAAATGTCTTTGAGGTTCCAAGGATGTAGAGATAAGGAAGACTCCTGCATCCATCTAATATCTTGCTTGAACTAGGTACATATGGACTACGTTTTGGTATGAGACTGAGGCAAGAACCTGCTCCAGGGTTCACGGATGGGAGGTAAATTACCATATTTTACCCTGTTTTTTTATGTTTTAACAAAGACAATTTAGAAATAATATGTTTGGTTATATATTGTAGAGACGACTACTGATATCACACAAGTTGCAGATCATGAGGTTTTAGGAAACAATGGAAAGGTTAATAGTTAATAGTTGTTGTTCTTTTTTTGGGTTGGCTACTGCCGTAGGTGTCATGATAAACCTAAACCTACTCTGCAGAAGGACAACCGTATGTGTTTGTGTGTTTGGTATGGTTGCAAATCAGCTTCATAAGAAGTTAGAGGTATCCGTTTGGGAACCTAAAGCCATTGTTGCCACGAATATAAACCCAAAATTAGTTGGAGGTGAGCATTATAAGTTTTAGAAAGTGATTTAAGACACCTTCATCATACCACCTTACTAATTTTTCTAATGTGTCATTGCAGGTCGGCTTTTCCTGAATGTATACCTCGGGAACACACTTATATTTTGACAATGAATGTTTTGCCGGCCAGAGTGTTCTTGCAACGTATGACATACCAAACTGTAACTATTGTCTAAGAAAAATCTGAACGTTCTTCTCAAACATGAGGGGAGTCTTTTCCTTGGTAGTTTATCATGATTTGATGGTAGCAGCTCCATAGCTTCCAAGTGTGGAGGTATGAAGAAAATTGAACCAGTAACTCTTGCTGAGATGAACAACTACGTTCTTAACTCTCCTCCTAGGTTGGTGAACTCTATTCTTTTTTGGCTATATGTTAGCTCATAAATCATGACCCCTCCATGCTTATAACTTTCCTCCTCCTATGGACCATGTCGACTGCAGAGTTTATTTGCACTCCCGAGGTCAGTGCAGTGACATTGACACCACTAATGGATGGTGCTACATCTCATGCTCTAAATACTACCGGAACTGTAGTATGATAGGTATTTCCATTTCTTTTGACAGATTGGTATGGCCATCTCTCCAAACATGTATCTAGTATTTTTTAATCAAAATTTATGTTTTGTTGTTGTTGTAGAGTCCTTTCAATGGCATGAGTAGTGAGAGAAGAAGCTTGCTTCTGTGTGACAGTAATGGTGACAGTTCTTTATCTCCTGGTGAAGACTTGAGTGTTTATTGGGAACAAATGAGGAGAATAGACGAACATGTTCAAGAGATTTCAGACACAAGAGATGCTCTCAAGGAGTCTAAATGGCTTTTGCTTAAACGCAAGTCTAACACATACAACAAATGTACAAAACAAAGGTGTAATCCCGCGCGAAGCGCGGACACATCCTTAGTATATGTTAAATATGAAAAACACTATTAATATAAAACAGAGGAGGCAGAATGACCTCAATTCTGGGAGGCAAGTGGAGGAGCTAAAGGAGAAAGTAAAGGGGCTGTACTTGGACGATGCTGCAACAACTGAGGATATAGCAGTTGCTTTGAAGGATTTATCTGACGCTCTTAAGGCGGAAGAAATGTTTTGAAAACAAAAGAGTAGGAATTTTTGGCTTAAAGAACGGGATCGAAATACACAATTCTTCCATTCAGTAACAAAGCAACGGAGAGCAAGCAACAAGATTACTCAACTCCTAGACTCAAATGGGAATGTCGTGGAAGATGAGGAGGGCTTAGTTGCTATTGCTACTACATATTTTAGAGAGTTGTTCGAGAGTTCTAATCCAGGAAATATTGACGAAGCTCTTTCTGAGGTTTCCACGAAAATTACTGGGGAAGATAATGCGAACCTAACAGGTCCGGTTACGGAATGGGAGGTAAAAGTAGCTTTGTTCGCAATGCACCCTGAGAAAGCTCCTGGACCAGATGGGATGATAACTCTTTTTTACCAAAAATATTGGGATATCGTGAAGGAGGACCTAACCCTTATGGTTAATCAATTCCTTTTTGAAGGGACAATAGCAAATGGACTTAACGATACAAATATTTGTCTTATACCTAAGGTGGAGCGGTCAAATGAGATGGTTAAGTTTAGGTCCATCAACTTATGCAATGTTAGTTACAAGATAATCTCCAAGGTCTTATGCCAGAGATTAAAAAAAGTTTTACCAGGTCTAATTTCCGAAACACAATCGGCCTTTGTGGCCAGAAGACAAATCTCGGATAATGTCATGATTGCACAAGAGATGTTTCATGCGCTAACAAGTCGATCAATCAGAATCCGACTATGCAAGGAAGTGAATCTACACAGACCTTATGTCTGGAGAATATTTGTATGGTGGATGGTTCTTGGACCGCCACAGATCAGTATAGTGGATGCGGTTGGGTGTGGAAGAGTTAGAAGGGGAAAATTGAGCTGTTGGGGTCGCGTAATCTGAATAGGCGGGAGACAGCGCTTCATTCAGAATTAGAGGCTCTTAGATGGGCAATGGAATGTATGCTCCAATATTCTTCTTGTCAAAGGTTCGACACTGATTGCAAGGACATTATCGCGATGATAACGGAGCCACAGGACTGGCTGAGTTTTGCTACAAAACTAGAAGCGATTCAAACACTGCTGATTTGCTTCCATGCCTTTGAGATTTGTCACATCCCGAGAACCCACAATGGGACTGCAAATGGATTAGATAGGAATGCTCGTTCTTTCCACAAAGATATTTGTTTTGTTGGTTGTTCTATTCTGGTTTGGCTTCCCAGACCACCTCATGTTTGAGTAATATAATGACCTTTTGATGAAAAAAAAAAAAGAGTTTGCATAAAGTAATGAGTAAAATCTTTTTTTTTCTTACCGAAGACAATTTTTTTTTTTCAGTGAAGTAGTGAGTAGAGAGACTTTCGACCCACACTCGCTCGCCGTGCTTTTAGGATTTCTCCTTTTTTAGCTTAAATCTTCAGCAAATCTGATTTCAAAAAAATCAGGAAAAAGATGAGCGAGGGGAGGAGGAAGAAGAGTGTGAACGGAGGAGGAGGCGCACCGGCGCAAACTAATCCCGATGATCGGAGATCTACTCTTCGGGAAGTTGAGGGGGCGGGGAAGAGAGCTGTAATAAAGAGTGCTGATATGAAAGAGGATATGCAGAAGGAAGCTATCGACATCGCCATCACCGTAACGCTACCCTCTCTCTATATATACATTCTTCGATTTTAGATCTCTCTGTATCTATCTATCTATCTATCTATCTGGTAACTGTGGCAGGCATTTGAGAAGTACAGTGTGGAGAAGGAGATAGCTGAGAATATCAAGAAGGAGTTTGACAAGATTCATGGTCCTACTTGGCACTGCATCGTTGGCCGCAACTTTGGTTCGTTCTTTTTTTTTTAATCTTCTTTGGCTCGTTTTGATTTTGCTTCTTCAATCTGGTTTATAGTGGAGGAGTTTAGATCAATGGCTTTTGTTTGCTTATTTGAGCAAAGTAGTATTGGTTTTGGTAAGAATGAAGCTGCAAATGATTTAGATTATGGTACCAACTAGCTAGGTTTCGTCCTTTGAAGTCTGCAATTAAGTCAGTCCGTGATATGAAATCTTGATTAGATTTATTCCAATCTTTATATGTTCTGTCTTTTCATGAATGTTTTGCCTGCAGGTTCATATGTAACACACGAGACCAACCATTTCGTTTACTTCTACCTCGACCAAAAAGCTGTTCTTCTCTTCAAGTCCGGTTAAAACCCAACCCAAGAAAGAGCTCATCCTTGGACAATATATTTGTGATATTCAATCCGCATTATCATCGTCATCGCGTTCTAGTTAGTTTCCTCTGTTATGTAAACCGATTTGGATGATGATAAAATCTAAAAATGTATTTCGGTACACGTCATGCATCTTCAAATATAGATTGTATGATCACAGGTCTAGTCTGAAGTTGAATTCGATGTTGATAAAGCCTTTTGTGCTAGGTGTTCCATATATAATTATAAAATGTCAAAATCTTTTGTGGTAATTAAAAAAAACCCAACTGATGAGTAACCGTCGCGAGCCTCTACAAAAAGACAGTGAGTACAACAAAACAAGCCTCAGAACAGGGAAGACAAACACAGAGGCTGAGATCAACTTCACACCTGAGAAATTGTGAACTTCTATACAACGTTTATGTAACTCCAAGAGCATTTTCTTATCTTTGTATCTTGCAATTGGGAAGATAACCTTAATAGTTAAATACAATTGGGTCTAAAAAGTGAGGAAATAGTGGTGGATGTGTTTACTTATCTCGTCAGGCCTTTCCTCATGGAGAAAATGACCTACGCCTTTAATTACCACTACTTCGTCTAACAACGGTACGTGCCTCTTAAACCGCCCATCGTGGATGTACTTCTTAGTGCCTGGAATGTGATACGTCAAATCTTGGTCCCCGATTATAAACTTAACCGGAACTTTCACCTGAGCGTTTGAGAATGCCCCCATCATCTCCCATGTTCTGCAATAAAAAAAAAAGAAAATAAACAAATCTTGCGGGGGAGATTAGAAATCTTGATCTCATGGTTACACTGATCAATAATATGACTCAAAATTCATCGTCACCATTATATATATATATTTAAAAGAGGCAGTCACAGATGTTCTATATATCTATATATTTAAAGAGGCAATCACAGATGTTCTACTCGATTACACACATTTATAACAATGGCTTAGAAACCACAAAAAAAAAAAAAAACAAGACAAATCAGTTCTCGATTTAATGAAAAGGGGTTTTCTCTAAGGAATACTAAACATTTCAAAGATGTGATTTACTCTATTTTCAGGGATTGAAGATGAGGTAATTTCTCAGATCTTTCCAAACACACAAAGACTATTGCTAAAGAACTCATCACTCATTGAGATTTGAGAGTAGGCGCCATCAGAATCATAGGATCAAAAGCTATACATACAAGTGCAAACAAGTTTCATGGGGAGGTAAATAGATGAGTTACAAGGTAACATACCGATCCATATTTCGGTAGTAGTTAATAGGTCCAGTGAAGCCACTCTTGTCATACTTGGAAACATAATAGTTGAGATCATAGTCAGTTAGCCAATAGGGAAGTGAAACAGGATCATCATAGCTTTTCCCTTTAGGTAAGAGTATAGGACCAGGATTCCGATACGTTAACATCTCCATAAGAGCTCGTTCCGTGCCAACTTTAGCGAATTCCGCCTCTATTTCCCCATATTCCTGCAAAATGTAAAACCCAATTCTTCTGACTATAAACAAACTAGAAAATACAAACTAACAGTGTTTTTGGACAGTGAAGATGATCAGTTCCATGTTTCAACCTAAGCATAAACTTTTTTAGTTACAGATACATTAGAGTCTAATCAAAGAGCTAGCATGGGACCTGAAATCTGCAGATATAGTAGTCATCTCCATAGAAGGATTTAAACATGGAGATCGGTTTCCTCTTAAGGTTCCAAGGTTCGAACACCACACTCATGTTGACCAGAGCCTTAACCCTGTCCGGTCTGAGAAGACAGAGATGCCACGCGATTATTGCTCCCCAATCGTGTCCCACCACGAACACTTTCTCCCGATCTCCTACCACAGCGTCGATCAATCCAATCACATCTCCGATCACGTGAAGACTCGTGTACGCGTCCACGCTCTCCGGCGCCTCCGTGTCGCCGTACCCGCGCAGGTCGGGGGCGATTGTACGGTAGCCTAGAGACGAGAGTGCCACCATCTGATGACGCCACGTGTACCATAGCTCCGGAAAACCGTGGAGGAAGAGTATCACCGGAGGACGTAAAACTCCGTCGAAAGCACCGGAGGGACTCTTCTCCGCGAAGTGCATGTTGATTCCATTAACCTTGACGAATCTGTGATCGAAAGTAAGATCCATGAAGCTGATTAATTTTCTTGAAGAAATGATCAAAACTCAAATTTTGGTATCTTTAGTGATGATGATAAGTTGCAACGATGTCACCGATCGAGACCTGTCGGGACAAGATTTCACGCGGCTATTCCGGTTCAATCAGATAATGTCCGAATAATTCTGTTATCTATTATTATTATTTAAAACTCGATTTTCTATATTCAATTCCAATCTGTCTTCTGTCCAACCTATGCCTATCCCATCGCTCTTCTTTTTTTCTAAGATTTTTTTACATCTCAAATTTTTTTTTTTGATTAATACATCTCAAACTTGACTTTTCAATTACATTGAAAATCACTTTTTATATGAGGTATACTTTTGTGTTGTAGCCTAACCATTTTATCTTTCATAAGTCATTTTATTTACATATCCATTAAAAAAACAGTGACTTCTGAATTAGGTTTATTTTCATTTTTCTTCTTGTTTCATCAATTTTAATTCTGCTTTTTTTCGTTTTTTTTTTGTCAATAAAAAAATTGAATATCTCTCTCTCTCTCTCTCTCTCATGCCGGCGATGTATGATATTCAAGGCTAGATTTCTCTTTAGATTTGTGGCTCTACATTACCGAGGAAGAGGCACGAGGTTCCTCATCCCTTTCACAACATATCTGAAGCTTGAACGGTTAGAACAACTTTTTCTGAGCTGAAAAGAAGAGGGGCTGTGGTTACTGGTGCATGGAATTGTCTTGGCGTTTAGACGAACATGGGCTATTCATCCAAACCCGAGTAAATTTGGACGGTTCTGCACCTTCCAAGGCGTGAACAAATTTCATTGTGTAGTGGTGTGGTGGTTATAGTGGCTATACTCTCAAATGTTCTTTGCCTCCATGCTGCTGTAAAGGAAACCTTGTCTACGAATCATTGTCCACACAACTTTTAAAGCGACATTATCGACGAAGCTATTTTCTCCATTTGTTGTCTTTTCCACGGACGATTTCAAGATATGTATTTTTAGCATGTTTTGATGTTTCTAAATTTTATGGGTTGTCAGTGTTTTGTTGAGGTTTTTGTAACATGAATCTATTGTCAACATGAGTCCATGTCCACATTTTTATTCTTTTGTTAACATGAGTCTATGCCTACGTTTTCCTTCTCTTATCCACATAAGTCCTTATCCACATGACTACATGAAACATCCTAGATTCGGACATGATCACTCAATCGGACTAAGGGGATATGAACTTGCCAAAAAGGGAGAAATGATGGATTGAAGGGTGACACAAGAGGTGCGAAAGGTCTCTTGATACTACCAGAGATTCGACGTTGCTTGATGTGACGCACAAGTCCAACGATCAAAGGTTTGTTTACTCGGAGATAACCTCACCAAGAAACATAAATGTTCTAAACAAAGAACAAAGAGATAAACTCAAATAAAAGAGGAAACTCAATGATTTATTTCGTGGCTCTTAGGCCCTATTTATAGGATTACAAGTTGTAAAAGTCCAAAGAAGAATGTGCTAAAAACAAGGCATAGATAATATAAACAAAGACTTGACTAAATAAAGTCTTTGACTAAAACTTGACTACCTCTTGATATAGCCATGACCAGGACTTTGAAAAGTGAAGAATATGCTCATGACATGGGCCAAGACATGTCTCTTTGAGGCCTGGTCGAAATCCATCTTTTCCCTTAGCCAATATTTTATCGGTTTCTCCATTTAGCCCAACGAGGTCCGTTTTTTGAATATTTTCGGAAACCATCAAGTCCAATGCTTTCTTGAACATTTAAATAATGAATAAGATCCTTTGGCATGATTGAATTGGTCATTGATCCATATATCCATTTTCAGTTTCTCGGGTGGTCGAACCAGCTCGGAAGATCGAACTAGCTCGCTCAGCTCGTCCAAATAAGTGTCAATCCATCTTAGCTCGTCTAGGATAGTGTCAGTGCAGATCACTTGAGTATTCAGCTCATCCAAGATAGTGTCAATTAGATCATTCAGCTCCAAGGAAGTGTCGGTCCAGCTCACCTGAATGTGCACATGTCTGAATCCGCGAGAACTGAAGATCACATGGTTTGTAAATGGCATAACTCCCACATCTGAATTCCGTTTAATCTGAATTCTTCCTCAAGGAGCTCCATAATTGAGTTGAGAACATTATCCAAGTGATTTCATGCGTAGAAGCCTCTTGGTCTGAAAGATATAAGGCAAACAATGAACATATATCTTTACTACTTCCCATGATCAAGCCATGCATGACTGTTTTGCCCAATGTGCTATCCAAGGGTGCATCATTCCCTCCCTCTTGAAAAGGATTTGACCTCAAATCCATTTTACCCGAATCAAAATAAAATGACTCAAACAAAATGGATTTTAAAATCATGTAAAATTCAATGAAGAAAATTTTTGGACAGAAACTTCCTTGGAGTTTCGAACTTGTTTTCCTCAAGTACTTCCAGTTCCAAGTTTCTGTCTCATAAGACCTTTGTCGTTCTCCTGTGCTTGCTCTCCTTGGGGATTGATCATGACTAAGCTGTTCTTTCAAAACAACTAGAGAAACCACATCAAATCTGCGAAAGAAATAATCAAAGGGTTTTTCTACCCTTAAGATATCGTAAACAGGATCCAAGCTCTTAGGATAATCATCAAACACATGAGTAAACATCAAGCAAGTAAACTGAGTGCCAAAAATTGGTTTACTTGTTTTAAAATCAACCAAAACTGTGAAACCATTAGGAAAAGAATGAGAAAGTGCCAATTTCAAAAACTCTTCAACATGAACGAAATCAATTTGATATTCTGGCCTAAGCAATTTTGGTTCATGCTTTTTTCCACTCCAATTTTTTTTCAATACACAGCTCAATGAAAACAACTCATGAAAAGACTTAAGCAAAACGTTTTTGTACCAAGTAAAGATCTTTTTTCGCATAGAATTTTTTGTGTTGAAAAAGTTTTCATGACGAGCAGAGGCAATCAACTCATGATCCTTACAGTGCTTTTGGCTTTGACAAGGGATTGGCTGAGGAATCGCCTTTGGTTCAGTGCTGGCCGATTGCTCTAACAGTTTCTCTGGCCCTGAACTCTTTGGTGCCTTTTCTCTGATTTCTTGGCTAAATGATGAAAGTTGTCCTGTCTTTGGTCTAGCCGGTTTCTCCTTAGAATAAATTGGCTTTTGGTTCACTGCTTCAGATCTTGAGAATGGGGACGTGTGTATGCTCTTGCTGTAGCTCTCCTCCACGGCCTGAACTGATGGTAACAACCTTTTCTTGCAGTCATCATAGCATTGGTTTCTACTGAACCGATCATCAAGCTCTCTAGGCCATTGGAAACTTCTGTGATCATCACGCCTACAACCATGATCTGCTCCATCCCTCAAGTACATGCATCTCTAAATCTCAGACTGATGAGCACGGTCAATGCTTTCACTTTCTGAGGCTGAACCTGTTCATCCTGGACACTCAAAACAAACATTAAAATACCAGGATCATATGTGCAAGATATGTACTTGTTCAAATCAGAAATCAATGTGTTTTTTCCGAAGAACATGTAGCACAAGTTTTAGCCTTTTAAAATTCACATCAAAATAAGAATTAATGACCAGAAGGATTTCAAGGCACGTGATTGCATAGTTCCTAAAGAACCATTTTAAAACATGCACAAGTTTCTCAGATTTAGAACACAAAATATCAAGATCAGATTTAGAATAAGAATGGGCAGGTTTCAAAACAAAATCACAACAAAAATCGGTTTCAGTTCTAAGTGATTTTGTTTTCTGCAAATTCCTAACCATAAGCTCTTTCCAGACACGTGTGGGAGATAACAGATCTCCAGTGATCAGTTCATGACTAGAAAAACTCAGATCAAAACCATTATCCTTAAAACAAACAAAGGAATCACAAGGTTTTCGGAAACGAAAATCTGGTTGTTCCAAAACAAGCTTAAATGATTTTTCAAGATGATCAAAACTTCTTTTATGTTTCAAAAACTGATCAAAGCTCAAAATAAGACCAGAAGGGATGTCATTGCCATTTTTAAAATGTTTTTGATCAAAGAGTTTATCAGGTTCAAGTTTCTTAAAAGAATGAATCATATTATCAAAAACATAATTTGAAAAACAAAATTCTTTTACTTTTTCAAGACCAAAGAGTTTTATGTCACTGTATCTGACTTTAACAAACAAATTCGGCACAAAACAATGATATCAAGTTCCTTACAGTGCTCTTGTGGATTAGGAGACAAAGGGGCATGAGTTGTGTCAGGATCAAAGGAAAGATGATTCTCCATGTTGATGGATGTGATGCGTGGTGCTTCCTCATGAAAGGTTGGACCAAGTTCGGATTCCTCATAAAAGATGGGACATAGATCAATGTCCATGGATCTTCTGGTGCCAAGAAGGAGTCCTTGATGTGGGTAGTCCAATGGCTCTTCTTCAAAATCCTGTGAAACTAGAACAAGACTATTCAGATGCTCCGGTTCAAAACAGGTTATTCCATTACTCTCTTCATCATCAAACATAAAATCAGATTTTGGAGAAGGAAGATCACATTCATCCTCAAAAATGATCAAACTTTCCAAAAGCTCTTCATCATATTCATCAAAATGGGTAAAGAATCTGAAAAATCTTTTAGCTCTTCAAGGTTGTTTTCAGATTTACCTTTGGGTTCTTCACTGGTGAATATTGATGGTTCAGCTACTGGTGCATGTGTGGTTTTGCTCTTATTTTGAATCTTGTTGACGTCCTTAAGGATTTTCATCATCTCTTTCTCAAAGTTTTCAGAGATCTCTTGGACATCAAACCAACGAAAAAGCCTCTTTTGATCAGCTTCATCTCTAGATGGTTTGAACTGCTCTTTGAACCTCGTGTTTGACATCTTATATGATCTTCTTAGGGTTGGAATTTCCTGCACAGTAACAAACTCATCAAAAATATTCAACAAATTTTGAGATGAAGTTTGAGAAATAGCTTGTCGTTTGGATGTTTCTTTGCCACTTTTCTTGTAAAGTCCAAACATCTTAGCCTGAAAATTCTCAACACAAAATGTTAACACAAATAAAAATATTCCTCACACTCTCAAGTGTTTAGATCTCACCCACTTAAGTGTTTTCTCTCAGATTTTAGTGGTCACTCAAGAGTCTCCTCTCAAAGTTCTAAGAGAACAAATCAAGTAACCCAATGGATTTCTCCAAGCAAACAAGAGATAAACACAAGATAGAAAGATAAGAGAATTGGTTTTGAAATCCGTATTAACCACTCCAAGGCTGGGTTTCTCCTCAGCCTGCAAGATTTCTCTTCCACCACCTAGCCAAATAAATCAATTTTTTTTGATAGATCTCTCTCTCTTTTTTTTTTTAAATCGAAGAATGGTGATAGGTAAGGTAGTGGCCCGGATTTGAGATAGAAAGGAGAAGAATAAGTGTTTTAGAATGGAAGATGAGAAGATAGTACCAGTTGAGTGGCTCTGATGCCACTTGATACGTCCTAGGATTGGGACAAGATCACTCAATCGGACTAAGGGGATATGAACTCGCCAAAAAGGGAGAACTGATGGATTGAAAGGTGACACAAGAGGTGCGAAAGGTCTCTTGATACTACCAGAGATTCGACGTTGCTTGATGTGACACACAAGTCCAACGATTGAAGGTTTGTTTACTCGGAGATAACCTCACCAAGAAACAGAAATGTTCTAAGCAAAGAACAAAGAGATAAACTCAAATAAAAGGGAAAACTCAATGATTTATTTCGTGGCTCTTAGGCCCTATTTATAGGATTACAAGTTGTAAAAATCCAAAGAAAAATGTGCTAAAAACAAGGCATAGAAAATATAGACAAAGACTTGACTAAATAAAGTCTTTGACTAAAACTTGACTACCTCTTGATATAGCTATGACCAGGAATTTGAAAAGTGAAGAATATGCTTCTAACATGGCCAAGACATGTCCCTTTGAGGCCTGTCGAAATCCATGTTTTTCCTTAGCCAATATTTTATCGGTTTCTCCATTTGACCCAAACAAGTCTGTTTTTGAATATTTTCGGAAACCATCAAGTCCAATGATTTCTTGAACATTTTAATCATGAATAATATCCTTTGGAATGATTGAATTGGTCATTGATCCATCAGAAATAAGGTTATCCATTTTCAGTTTCTCAGGTGGTCGAACCAGCTCGGAAGATCGAACTAGCTCGCTCTGCTTGTCCAAATAAGTGTCAATACATATTAGCTCGTCTAGGATAGTGTCATTCCAGATCACTTGAGTATTCAGCTCATCCAAGATATTGTCAATTAGATCATCCAGCTCCAAGGAAGTGTCAGTCCAGCTCACCTGAATGTCCACATGTCTGAATCCGCGAGAACTGAAGATCACCTGGTTTGTAAATGGCATAACTCCCACATCTGAATTCCATTTAATCTAATTCTTCTTCAAGGAGCTCCATAATTGAGTTCTGAACATTCTCCAAGTGATTTAATGCGTAGAATCCTCTTGGTTTGAAAGATATAAGTCAAACAATGAACACATATCTTTACTGCTTCCCATGATCAAGCCATGCATGACTGTTTTGCCCGGTGTGCTATCTAAGGGCGCATCACTACATGTAAACATCATGTATTATTTTTGTTACATGAGTCGTAACATGAGTCCATACCCAAAGACATCACCCGAACACAAATCCCCCGAACACAAATCACTCGAATACAACTCAACCGACCACACAACTCAGCCATCCATAAGGGCAATTTTGCACCCCCATACCGAACACAATCAATTAAGTCACGTCTTTGTCATATTGACATACTTTCCAAGATTCAATCTCATCCATTCGATTTAAGATTTAATCTTATCCATTCGTTTCCCACAAGAATTTTTTTGACAAACTAACCCCTTGGCCTCATCAGAAAGTGTCCCACAAGTGGGAAGTGTTTCTCAGTGCACTTATCTAGCTTTTCTTGTACAGATTATTTATACATTATATATAAGGTTGTTTGTATAAAAGAACACAAAATTTTCACTTCTCCTCTTTTTTAACATCACGTCTCACCTCTCTCTATTTGTTTCTTTCGATCAACACACATATATATAAATAATAAATATAAAATCAGTTTTCACTTATTTACAACACGTTATCAGCACGAACATTGTTATATTCATGAGGTGTTGCCTTCCCTGACTAATCATTATGGCAAGCTATGATTCACAAACAGAGAAACACGTGTCGATTTTGCCTCTGTGAATAATAAGAAAATGAAAAAATAAAAAATAGTCAAAATAGTAGACTTTGTCACCTCGGACCATATGTAAGGCTTTTTCTTCTTTAAAAATGATCAATACAAAAACTATATCTCTTCGGATCATGTAGTAGGTTAAGCCTCTGATTTTATTTATGTTTTTTAAATTCTTGCATTTAAGTTTATATCTTTAAGTTCATACCTTTTGATTTTTGTCTTTACTTTTCGCATTTAAATTATGCATTTTAAATTGCCGTATTTATTATATTTTATATGATATTTTATGAATACTGTTATCATGTCGAATTTAGCAAAGCTCAAAATAATTTCCCTTGATATTACGGGATATGGCCTGGGCAGTAAGTTCAAAAATGCACCTAAGAGAAAATGAGCCTTAAAAATCATCAATGAGTTAAAGATTATACCAGATGAGAAAAAGATAAAACCATGATATTTTACACCACTTTAATGATGATTTATATGATCAGATGTATCATAAAAAACGATCTTGAAGATCTTTGAGTAATTAAATCCTTGAAAAAAGGATTCACCAAATGGTTGGAGTTGATGTAAATTCTCCACGTAAACCAAGAAAGCAAAAAAAAAAACGCATGATAATAAATCATCATGTTCGTTATACTAAGAAAGGACGAAGGTGTAGACGAGATAGAAATTAAATTTGTGGAAGAGAACGAGGAAGAAGAATTCTTCTCTATGAAAAATAAATAATAAGAACTTACAAGAAAATGAAAGTGGCCGAGATGAGAAAAAGGCAAACATAGATGGTTTGCTACAGATGCAGTGTGCACAAGTATTGTGTATATATTTGTTGTACGCAAAAATAATTAACCGATCTGATCGAAAATAAAAAAAATTAAATAAACTTCATCTCTTATGAACCAAAATTATCTTCTCTTGACTTGAATAATAATATTCATCTTGATATTTCGTAATTTTTGGTTGATCTAGAAAAGAAAAAGAAAAAAAATATCAATGTGACATGGCAATTATCTTCCTGAAGAAGATAACATTATTGTATTATATGTTTATATTTAGAAACATTTACACTATAAGTCACTTTTGAGTTTCTTATTACAGTATAAGACACATTGTGCTCCTTAGACACTTTCTTTAACTTATTCCATTCTTTTTTAACTAAATCATAACTAGAATAAAATTAGTAGGACCCACAATTGTTATCTTCTCTTCTTTCTTATATCATACTTTTTTCCTGGACGATTGATTTCAAAAGTTTTTGTTAAAATGAATTCTTTAAAATCTCTACGGTTTTATCTTCAGCGACGCTCAAGCTTAATCCGTGAATAGATCTCTGTGATAAGCCAACACCGACGTGGCAGCGCAACCTCAAACCACGAGTCCAGTCCGATAGAGCTCTGCCGCAATCAGCGTTAAGTTAATTCATCACCTCCTCATCGTGGTCGTCATGCGCATAACCAGAGTTGCGGCCGCCAGAATCGTCGTCACATTAGTCGCATATCAAAGGAAAAGCTTCACCGGAGCAACTATGGTGAACTTTTGATTATTTGGACATTTGATCCTTCAACTCTTGCTTATTCTCCAATTTATCTCAAACTTCTAATTTTTTTCATGTTTCTTCACTAATTTGTCTCGAGACTTTTAATTGTGCAATTCAAACCATACATTGGTCCCTGCCATTTTTTTTGTTTCATTATTACCCCAGATGTTTTTGATTTTCAAATAAATCATTTTGACTTGGTCTCATATTTACAAATGTGCAATTTAGCTTTTATTATATTTTAAATTCATTTTCATGGTGTGGAGTTATAGACACGAAGCTTCTGGTCTCTGCTAAAGTTGGAATGTAGATGTTGGTGGATAATGAGATACGGACAAGAATACTGGACAACAAGCTAACATATATCAGTGTACATGTGAACTGATGTACATGTGAACATCGAGATTTGTGTTGTACAGTCGGATGCTATTTACATGTTCAAATATTGAAACTTACAAATGTATATTATAGTTTGATAAAAAAACAAATGTATATTATATATTTTTAAATTTCTATGGAAAGAACGACACATTAGATTATTTAAAGACTACAAGACCCTACAAGTATATATTTCAACCCATCTTTATAATTGCACAAATAGTCCTTGGCCTTTTGTTTGCTTTCATTTCGCCTCCATCTTAAACTTTTAAAAATAACATTTTCTCTTTGGTTACCCCAAATTAGTTGATTATGTAATCCAACCCATGTTAATCCAGTTGAACATATATATACACATAAAACATCTAAATGCATCCCAAAATGAGTTAAATGAACTAAAATCAAATGGTTTTATTTTTGATTTGATATATTTTTGTTGACTTGATATATTTTTGTTGACTTGATATATTTTTGACTTGATCTATTTTTGTTTGACTTGATGTACACATTTACGCGACACATAGTTTACATAACTCAATTGTACATAAAACAATATTTTTTCTACATGGAAGCATACTTTCATTTGAAACGAGGTTTTACTGAATTTTTGTACATGTATACGCGACACATGGTGTATATAACCCAATTGTACCTAAAACAATATTTTTTCTACATGGAAGCTTATTTTAATTGTACACAAGGCTTTGTGTACATGTGTACAACAAACTCGAATAAAAATATGTGAAGAAGTTGTACACATATAAATGAACTGGCGGTTGTTTACTCAAAATACGAAAATACTTAACATAATAGATCCATTCAGGATGATGGTGGCGTAAGAATAGGGTGTACACATGGTTTTGTGTGTTTTTTCATATCTAATGATTTTTACATTTTTTAGCATTTAGTTCTAGTTCATTTAAGTTGTATTTTGTGAATATGTGTGTTCAATTGCATTAACAAATTTGAAGTTCATAATTGGCTAATTTTGAGAAATTTCATGAGTTTAAACTAAAGTAAGATTAGACCTAAACGTGAAGGACCAATTTTGTGATATAAAAAAGGGCAGAAATGCACGTTTATAAGTTTGGGGTTAATTCACGAGGATGTATATGCAATTTTTTGAAAGTGTGGGATCAAACTGAAAACAACTAAACAATTGAAGGACCAAATGTGAAAAATAAAGAAAAATCACCATTATTGCTCGAACTTTCCATTGTGACATGGAGACAGAAGCAACGATGACTCTCGACAGCCACCACGGTTAATTTTTGTCGAGGAAAAAGCTTCACGGTCACGGATTGAGTTTCGATGTGTTTGCGAGTCAAAAGGAGGAGACGCGGCGGAGTCGTTGTGTAATGGTGGAGGAGAAAAAGAGACGTCGTGGTAGAAGAAGTACAATAGCTTAGAATAGTGAGACATAGTTGCAAAGCACAAATTACAAATTCCTAAAAAATATTTCTCCACCGATGAAGAAAAAAAAGAGAGACCTGGTTAAAAATTTATAAGAAAAAAAAATTAACCAAAAAATAAAGAAACCAAACAATGTCTAGTTTTGACTTGGTTAGAAAAAAGTACCTCAGTAGCAATAAATGTCTTAAACTGTAATAAAACTCAAAAAGTGACTCTGGATGTAAATCACTCTTATATTTATTTAAAATATATGTTATGTTTTAATGTTTAATGTTTATATTAATATACATATTATGAATATTTTAAATTTCAAAAGTCCAGACTTTAAGACTATGGATGGAGATATATGTTTTGCATATATTGCGTCAACGTACACAATAATTAATGATGAAAAGTATTTCTCTTATCTCATGATAAAATATTATGTTAGAAGCGTAAGTACAATATCAGGTATTGCCAAGATTACTATGGGCTCTGAAAGATTACTATACTCTCCCGAGACTCATAAAAATTTGTTAAGGTTTAAGCGTATTCAGAAAAATGAACATCATACTGAGACTATGAATAAAGATGGTATTGAATATCTTTGCATTATGTCCGAGAGAAAACATATATTGGAAGATATAAGAATGTTATCTTTTGGACTTTATTGTGGGAAAATAAACATGACTGAGTACTATGCTACAATAAATCTGAAGTTTATCAGTATATTTAAAGTTTGGCATGAGAGACTAGAACATCCTGGTTCAGTCATGATGAAAAAAATAGTGCAGAATTCGAATGTCCGTTCATTGAAAAACGAAAGAATTGCAAATGAACGAGTTTACATGCAATGTATGTTCTCAAGAAAAAGTTATAACTCGGCAATCACCAGTAAAAGTTGGGCATGAATCACTAATTCTTTGGAAAGAATTCATGGTGATATATGTGGGCCAATCCATCCACCGTGCATGCTGTTTGAGTATTTCATGGTATTCATTGACACATCTAGTAGATGGTCAAAAATCTGTCTTTTCACGACAAGAAATACAACTATCAAAAATTTCATTGCCAAAATAATAAAGCCGAGAACACAAATCTTAGAGTATGGCAATAAGAAAGTAAGGCTTGATAATGCTGGCTATTTTACTTCGCAAGCCTTTAATGATTATTGTATGTCAATAGAGATTGATATAGATCATCCAGTTCCCCATGTTCATACACAAAATGGCATGAACGAGTCATTAATAAAAATGTTGCAGTTTATTGCAAGACCGTTGATATTGAGAACAAAGCTCCTAATTTCAGTATGAGTGTCATTCTATATTGCAAGCGGCTACACTAATTCGGCTAAGATCGGGTGCATATTATAAGTACTCCCAATTACAATTGGCATCTGGATAGGAGCCAGATGTATCCCATCTCCATGTCTTTGGTTGTGCGGTTTATGTTCCGATAGCTCCACCACAAAGAACTTAAATGGGTCCACAAAGAAGATTGAGAATATATGTGGGTTATACTTCACCAAGTATAATAAAATATCTTGAACAGTAACTAGTGGTATGTTTACGGCATGGTTTGCCGATTGTCATTTTAGTGAGGATGAATTTCAAGCGTTAAGAGGAGGAATCAGAAAAAATTCTAAAGAGATTACTTGGTGTACACTGTCATTGTTACACCTTGATCCCCTTATGAATCAACGTGAACTGGAAGTTCAGAAAATTGTGTATAATTTAGCAAATCAGTAAGTAGATGTGTTCACATATATGAAAAAGGTGACTAAATCATATATATCCACTAAAACTGTTCTATCAAAAGTTATTGTTCCTGAAGAACAAACAGACGAAAACACAATAATTGAATCTAGGATTCAATTAAAGAGGGGGATGCCAACATGTTCTAAAGATAAAAAACTCCAAAAAAAGAAATTGGTTGAGCAAAATAGAAAAGTTTCAGAAGAACCTGTTGTTGAAAAATGTCTGAAATAAGACATAATTGAAAAGGTTCAAGAAAAATTAGATAAAGATAAGGATCCATATGACGAGGAAGAAGCAAAAAAAAAAATATGAGATTTCCATTGACTACACCCGAGTCGAAAAATTATGGAACATAAATAAAATAAAAAATGTTGATGGAATGTTATCTTTTTTTGTGTCCAAATAGATTGATCATGAAAATGATGTCCATATCCAAAGTCCATTTTTGAATGTAAAAAATACATGATTGGGAGGAGTGAAAGATGTCCATACAAACTAAATTACTCTCCTTAAATAAAAGAAATGTCTTTGTACCTATAGTCATAACGCTTGAGAATGTGAATCCAGTTGGGTACAAGTCGGTATTCGTGAGAAAATTAAATGAAAAAATGAAATAACACAATAAAAGCCCAATTAGTTGCAAAGTTTTTCTCATAGAACGGAAATTGATTTTGAGGAAACATATTCGCGGTTAATGAATGCAATTACGTTTAGATTTTTGATGATCATAGCAGCATCGAAAAATCATGAAATGCATCTCATGGATGTTGAGACGACATATTTGTATGGATCATTGGATAATGATATATACATGAAACTCCCTGACTGATTGAAATTTTCAGAAGCATTGAAAAGAAAATCCGGGAAGATTTGTTTGGTCAAGTTACAACGATCACTTTACGGATTAAAGTAATCTGGCCGCATGTGGTACAATCGCTTAAATGAATATCTATTGAGAAAATAATATTTGCATAATGTGATTTATCCACGCGTTTTTGTTAAGAAATCTTCTTCTGGCTTTGTGATCACTGTTGTATATGTAGATGACCTGAACATTATTTGAACTAAAAAGGAGGTTTATGATGCACGAACTCATATGAACGAATAGTTCGAAATGAAAGTTTCGGAAAGAAAAACTTCTATCTTGGGCTTCAGGATAGAGCATTTTCGAGAAGGAATATTTGTGCACCAATCAAATTATACAAAAGATTATTGAAACTCTTTTATATGGACAAAGCAACTCTTTTGAGTACTTAATGGTAAATAGATCTCTCGATGTTGAGAGAGATCCTTTTAGACCCTCTGAGGATAACGAAGATTCATTAGGTCATGAAGTACCTATATGAGCTCTATCGGTGTACTTTTATATCTTAAAAATTATACTAGACATGATATTGCCTTTGCGACTAACTTATTTGCAACATATAGTTCTTCTCCTACTCAAAAGCATTGGAACAAAATAAAGCATATATTATGTTATCTCGAAAGCACAATTGACTTATGGTTGATTTATTTTAGAAAACTAGAGTTTGGTATGGTTGATTTTGCAGATGCATGACACTTATTAGATCACATAAAGCTCGATCGCAAATATGATATGTTTTTATAATTGGTGGAACCGCCATCTTTTGGCGTTCCCAGAAACAAAATTTGGTTGCGACTTCTTCAAATCATTCAGAAACTATTGCGATTCACAAAGCATATCGAGAATGTGTGTGGTTTAGGTCAATGAGCCACCACATACAAGAAGCAAGCAGAATAGTTAACAACAAAGAGCCGACAAAAATATTCGAAGGTAATTTGGTGTGTGTCGCTCAAATCAAAGAAGGATATATTAAGAGCGACATGACTAAGTATATCCCTCCAAGATTTTTCTCATACATACGGGAACTCGTGAAAAATCAAGAAGTTGACATTGAGTATGTACGGTCATGCGAAAATCTGACTTTCTTGTTCACAAAGGCTTTTCCTACTATAATAATCCGAAAACACGTCTATGATATTAGATGCATTATTCTCAGAGATCTATAAAGAAAAAAATATGTCCATTATTCTCAGAGAGAGATTACGACACTTTACTCTTTTTCTCTCGTCATGGTTTTTATCCCATCGGGTTGTTCCAAGTCTAGTTTTTTTAATGAGGCAGTACATAATACAAGATGAATAATCAAGGAAGAGTGTTAAAGATGTGATTATTCACATGGACACATGTCCATGACTTAGTAATTACCTTTATCACTATGCACATGTCTAGTGTTACTTTATTATATATAGGGTTGTTTTTATGAGAAGAAATAATAGTAAGAAGAAGAAAACAAAAAAGTTTCACTTCTCCTCTTTGTAACATCACGTTTCACCTCTCTCTCTTTGTTTTTATCGATCAACACACACACACACACACACACACACATATAAATATATATATATATATATACTAGGTGATTATCCATACGCATGCGTATGGTGAAATTTCTATACTAATAATCGTTGAACACTATCTTTGATAGTTCAACTATCATGTGATAAGTCAACAAACGTATAGTCATGGACCGTCAATATAAGATTGACAAGTAGGGTCATTTTTGTTGATTTTTTTTTAAAACCTATTGAATTTATATTGAGCTTTAAATGATATCATTCAGATGTTATAATTCACCATCTCAATTCAATATGAAAAATTATATTTTTGAAATGATATGATCAAATCAAATAACCTTTGAAATTCACGCTTGCACGGAATGAACATTAATTAAGTATACAAATTATTTTGTGTTCATTTACGAACTATGCAATAATAAATATATTGAATAATTGAGAAGCGAGTAACTATTATGTATATAATTAAATTGGAATAAACAGATAAATAAAAATTTATTTACAATATTTTTTGGTGAAAAATAAAAAATAATCATTTATTTATATTATATGTATATAATTAAAATTAAATAATATTGACATAGATATATAGTATATTTTAATATGATTTTTTAATTGAGGCTTTGTACTCATATAATTTTATTAACATTTTTATATTTGATGTAATAAAACTATTAATTTTATTAATATAAGTATTTATTAATTGAGGCTTCTTACTCAATTCAAATTTTGAATTAACATGTTTATGTATTTTATATATGACATATATTTTAATTTAAATGATACTGAAGTAAATATATATATATAGTCTGAATATATATTAAACGAGACTTCATATTAATATGAATTTATGATCATTTGTATTTTGTTATAACAAAAATAAACAATCGATGACAAATTTTTTATTGTGGATTTTAATAGTCTTAATAATTTATAGTCGTTTTAAAAAATTCAAAATATAGCATATAAGAAAATCTTATTTTTTATTATGTGTTTAATTTTCTTAAAAAATATAAAATTAAAAAATATGATGAAAGATACAAAAATTGTTTCTCCACTTATAAATAAGTGATACTTCATCCTTGAACATCATCCTCACAGTACATGATAATCCCAAAAACTTGTTTACAGTATTATAGCTAACTCATCTGTTCTTTTTGCTAATTGATGGAAAGAAATAAACGTTGAAAGTTGTAGCTGAGTTGATGGGTACCTGAAGCCTGCCAGCCTGAAGAATGTACTTTCTAAAAAATATACAGAGCATCATGAAGAGTGCATAAAGAATATTCAGAACAAGGAAAAAGGTCTGGCTCTTTATACTTTTATAAATTTTAGAGCCGTTTTGATTTTTTTTTCTCAGATTTAAGAAATATGACATACATTCTACTGCAACTGACATGTTTGATTATGTTAAGTTCCAGAATCTGGTTTCTGGTAACATTGATTTAAAAATATTCATTGTGATTTTGAGTTGACCTTCATTGTTGATTGTTCTAGATAGAATGCATGTTGTTTCTCTGCTGTTTGACATGAACAGCTTTCTTAGCATACTGATTTGATTATTGTAATCGAATGTTATGTTATCTCATGATGATAAAGATAAAGAGTGTGGGGAAGAATCATCAAGGAAGAATCATCAAGAGATGAATCATGAATGTAATAAAGAATGTACTGTTAGAAATTCTAGTGCGGAAGTGTGTTAAACCGAAAACATACCTTAGCCCGGTTTAGTGATGAACACTAGTTGATACAATCGGGCAAGAGTCGGGGATGAAATCACATATGAAAATCAACCATTTGTCACAGTTCAAGTGCCCTTCTAGTTGATTTTTTGAAGCTTTCGCTCTCTAAAATGTTTTATTCTCTCTCTCTAGATTTATCTTCTTATCACTTGAATTGTTCTCTTTTCTTTGCAATGTATCTTATTTATAGACAATCAAGAGACACTATGCGAAGAGTCACATATGTTTATGGAAAAAATACATATGTTCACTAATGAAGAGACACCAACAAAGAGACACATCTTTTAAATGAAGAGTTGCATAGGTTCATTTATGGAGTTTAATCAATAACCATTGGTTAACTAAACTGGACTAGTATGCTGCCTAATCATGGGCGCAAACCAAACATAAACCAATATCTCCCACTCGCACATGATGGGGAGCCTATCAACTACTAGAGAAGTCTTAGAGATCAAGCACGGGAATCTTAACTCAGAAAATCATACAACAAATGAACCGTGCGATCCTTGCGAGTACACCTACACTTGGGAGCTAAATTATGCACCTGGTAGGAATACATACAAGCTACAACCCTAAAAAAAACATTGTTTTTTTCAGCATATCTCGCTGTTCTCCAAACTCATTTTTCTTTTATATCGGTCTAACATACCTGATTTCTAAAGCATATGCTAGACTTCTCCTACATCATGTGTTCACTATATCCAAACTCCAACTGAGTGATATAGTGGCTGGCCAGCAAACACATATGTCAATATAACAACTAATAGTTTTCCCTTCCAATCTCATGTTCATTTGTTCCGAACTAATTGCTTTCCTAGCATGTTCCATAAGGCTAATTATTCCATCACCGTCGAAAAACATACTAAAGTAGCAAACATTAATTCTTTCCTTCAAGAACATAGCTGAAGGTTCAAGGGTAACCTTTATAACCATAAATTGGTTGATAGAAACTCACAAGCGAGAGATATGGATTACAATAAAATAATCGCTCGCTTCCTATATCGTCATAACTAGCACATGTGGTATGACACACATGTCATAGTGGTTAACTCTTCTCTTAAGAGCATGTGTCAATTATATAATCAAATACCACTATGTGGATCAAGCTACTCTTAGCTCACTCTCTAGCGCCTGATTCTGTACTTATTCAGCTCTTCCAAGTATTCATGATTCTGGGACAATCATGATCGATACCAAAAAACATATCTCATCTTAACCTCTTGTTAAGGCGACAATGATAAGTCTTACAAGGCAAGCTACCAGTAGCGCCCAACTAATCAAGTCTCATCTCAGCATTTCACTAAGAAATTTGAGGCGATTGTTCATGTGAGTGAACCAATCTCCTACTTGGTGACACCTCTTAACATTTATGTGTAAGTAAGCAAAGCAAGTGCTAAAGCTCTATACTAGTACATACTTCTAATTCTACGCATATCTGATACTCATATATATGAGCAAGAATGAATTTAATTTAAACGAACAACTACCATTCTATGCGTAAGTATGTACTAGAGCACCACATTTTTATTTCTGATAATGTCTCTCATCAACTAAACTTCGATTTTAGTGTGCTATATCTTCTCATAATACATAAGATTCTTCATATAAGAAATACAAGTCTGACTATCACAATTAGTCATAGGGCACAAATTCCTTTCGTGACTTGTATGATATGTAAGAGCCTCATCAGCCATACAATTTCATAAATTGATGTTGAATATGCAATAGACTGAGCCTTCATCCTAATGAAGTTGTACAATGTCACTTCTTGCTATCCTTTGTATTCATACCATTATTCAACAAGAAGACCTATTCTTAAGTTGATTTACCTTTATCCAGATCGCTATTCTCATCAGCATCTGTATATCACGTTTATCGTAAATCACTTCCTTGATAGCACAAGGAATAATCTATTGTCCCACTTAGGTATATGAGGATCTTTTTCACTACCATCCAATATTTATGTATGGGTTGTGACTTGTAACACCTTACCATATCAACCGCATAAAAATATTAAGCTAGATGCACATTATAACATACATTAAACTGCATATATCATTAGAGTATGAGATTCTTCCATCTGACTTTTCTCATCTTCAATATGAAGGTAAATCTTAAGGCTTAGGGCTTCACATTTTGTGACTATAATTTCAGTGGGATTAATATGAAGTATCGTATACATTTCAAAGATCATACAAATGTATGACTCTCTGACATAGTTAGTAATTTCTTTGACCGGTCTCAGTGTATCTTAACACCAAGAACATAATTAATATATCCCGTGTAGTTAATCTCCAAATGAGATGATAACCACTTCTTAATGGTAATCAAAAACTTTATGTCATTTCCAGCTAACAAGATGTCGTCGACATATATAGATAAAATTACAAGAGATTGTCTAGTGCTCTTGACATAGACGCTGTGGTTTTTACTAATCATAGTAAATTTATAAGATGTCATAAGTTATGAAAACGAATGTACCACTGCCTAGAAGATTTTTTAAAATTTATATGGAACAACAAAGATTGCAAACTTTGCGCTACTGGCCTTTTCAACAAAACCAATATGTTTTTATGTAAATTTCTTCTTTATTATTTTCTCTGTTAAGAAAGTTTAGTCTTAACGTCTATTTTATGTAATTTTAAATCTAATTCGATAACAAGGATAAATCACTAATAGTCCATAGAAGAATAACTTCCATGTTAAAATTTTGATCTGATGACACATCATATGCATCAACTCTGTTATACCACAATTCCTTTAACTCGTGGATCAATGGCTGGAGGAAAACATCAAGACTTGCTCGTGGATGATTTGGCCATGAATTTAGAATTGTAAGAAACAAATATTCTCTTTTCATGCACATATGTGGGGGCAAGTTATATAGAGTCATGATAACAGGCCACAACGAATGATTACGAGACGTACCAAATGGATTAAAACCATCTGTACATAATCCAAGATACACATTTCGTGTTTCTTTAGCAAATGCAGGATGCAACTGGTTGAAATTCTTCCACTCTGCAGCATCAGATGGGTGACACATTTCTCCGTCCTTTGAATCATGCTCAGCGTGCCATCTCATCAGTGATGCAGTCCTTTCTGACTGGTACATTGTCTTCAATCTGTCAGCAACAGGTAAATACCACATACGTCTGAATGGTATTCTAGTTCGTCCCTCACTAGATTTATACCTTGGTTTTGCACAAAACTTACAATGATCTAAATTTTCATCTTCTTTCCAGAAGAGCATACAATTATCTACACATACATCATATGTGTAGTATGGCAGCCCTAGTTTACGCATCAAACTTTTTGTTTCATAGTATGAACCAATTGCTTGATTGCCTTCTGGCAAATATTCCGTAAACAACTCTGCCCACGAGTCCATGCAGCTTTCTGTCATATTATTGTCCGCCTTAATGTTCATGAAACGGGCAGCCAGCGATAATTGGGAATGACCTTCACGGCAACCATCATAAAGTGGAGTATTTGCAGCTTCTAGCATGTCGTAAAACTGTTTCTGCTCATGGGTAGGTTCTTCAGGAATATGATGACCACTTTCATGTGCATGAGAATCATTAAATGCCGTGGAACCACGAAATGCATCGTTCACCATATCAGTAAATATATTTCCTTCTTCAAATTCTTCGAGTTGACTACCACTAGCATAATCAATATTAGCATGACTTGTTCCTAAATTTCCACCAACATCATATTCTTCACCATGTTCATACCAAACATAATAGTTTGGCATGAATCCTTTACTATACAAATGATTCCAAATTTTTTTTCCTGGCAAAAGTTTTTCATTTTGACATTTGATGCAGAGGCAATAAAACTTAACACTACTGCTTTGTGCTATTGGTTGATTATTTGCCATATTCATGAACTGGTTGACTCTCTCCACAAACTCTTCAGAAATATTATTTGTACGGGGATCAATTATGTTGTACATCCATTCTCGTGATGAATTCCATGCGTTGAAGTTGGCCATCAATTATTTAAGTACTCTTGTCTTCTAAAACAAAACAAAAAACACATAAGTGGTCTTCTTATCATTAGAATATAATAAATTACCAAAATTTCTGAAGATAAAAACATCGGAATGAGATATGTAGAACAATTTCTAAAATGTGTTAAAAAGAGAACATTTCTTAAAAGAACTACTACTCCAAAATATTCAAAGCTCATACGTATACATAATTATTTCTTTAAATATGTTTATGTGTGATATTTATATCCAATGATGTATAAAGTTATAAAATATGAATTAATTATAAGTACTATTACAAAAATATATTAGACAAGAACGAATCATTATCACTCACAATAAGAAAACAAAAGGTAATTATATGTTACTTAGCTAAATTAAGTGCACGTGTTAATATAATAAAAGTCATCAAAAGAAAACCAACACACATAGCTCAGATACATACCTCTATTGCAAAATTTTTTTTTAATTTATCTTGTTGACAGAACCAATAATTTTCATAAGCTACGCAAGAGTGGATTTTTCATCTATCATGTATTAAAAATTGGGTGAGTGAGTTTATTTGTTTGTGCAGTAGAGGGAGAGATATGTGACTATATAGACAAAATTATTGGACCCATTTGCTACTAATAATTTTTTCTCAAAGTTTTGTTTCTTGTATACCATAATTGTACTATGACTTTTTGGCTAGTAGCTCCACTCACTAAATTTACGTGTAGTAACTAAATCAAACACTTTGCACGTTTCTACCAACTTCTAACAATAAAATAATCAATTTCAAAGTAGTTGGATATTTGTGACTCTTTTATATCCACAGCTAGCGACTACTAATTCTGTCACAAAATAGTTCCAATAGTGCGACTAATTTGTTACTAACCAGATTAGCAAATTTTCAGTTGCTAAACAGTCACTAAATTGCGACAAGTTACTTACTATATCACTTAATCATAATTTAGAGACTAGTTTGCCACCTGAACTTATGGTGTCATTCTTCGGTCACAAATATGTCTTTTAGACATCACTACATGTAGTGACCAAATAAATAGTCACAAAAAGTAGTTGCAAAATAACTGTTTCTTGTAGTGATATAATAAGGAAAATAGAGGTAAACCTCACTACATGTGACAATGTTAGCTCATAACTTATACCGTTTTGTTAGGTTTACCTTTTTTTACCAAGCGAGCTTTATACTTATCTATAGATCTATCCGCCTTTCTTTTGATCTTAAACACTCATTTATTTCCAATCACAGCGGACGATCAACCAAGTCCCAGACTTGATTTACCTTCATAAATTCTAGTTCTTGTCCAATTGCACTACTCTATTCAGTTGAGTTGGGCAAGAGAAAGACTATTGACCAATGTTTTTCTCCCACTAAGTTGTGATAGTTTGCAAGGACTTTCATCAACTTCCACATATTGGTTAGTAAAAGAAACACTAGTTGGTTGAACCTTCTCTTCAAGATGGATATCTCTTGCCTTTAATCTCTTCCTTTTAGAAAAATAAAAATTTCAATAATATCACATCTCGTAATCCGATTTCTATTATACTTCCATCTAATTGTTCGATGAGCACATAATCTTTAAATGCTCAAAATATCTAATGAAAATACACTTCTTTCTTGTAGAACTCAATTTCTCATGAGGATGTGAAGTATCATGAACAATTGCTACAGATCTCAAAGGTCTCAAATGCATTATATCATGCTTTCTTTTCGTCCATAATTCATAAGGACTGGAAGTAATAGATTAAGAAGGCACATGGTTAAGTGCATATGAGCAATTAGTAATGCAACATCCCAATACAAAATTGGAAGGTGTACTTGTGCCATCATACACTTAGCCAACTTAAGAAGTGAAGGAACATTCATTTTTCTAACAATATTATTTTCACCATACAGTTTCTAAAACTGTTAAGATAGATACCCCCTCCTCGATCAGTTCTCAAACCCTTGATTGTCCTCTCTAACTGATTTCAATCAAAGTGATATATTGTCTAGATCACTCTAACTATTTTAATTTGTGAGAAACTGAGTGCATACACCTGAATCGAGTGAATTATTCTATAAAAGTAATGAAATATGTGGTCTTATGCTTCACCTTCACATTCATCGGACCACGAATGTCTGAATGAAATCATTGCAATGGAAGTTCTTCTCTCATTGCTATTTCAAATGGCTTCCTTATTGTCTCTCCATCTAAACATGACTCACATGTGTCAAGATCAATTCGGGTGAGTAAACCAAGAAGGCCCTCTCTACCCAGTTTATTTAATTTATCAACACCAATGTGACCAATTCAAAAACTTTGACATATGAAAAACGACGCTCATCATTACTAGTAGTAATGATGGTGGTACAGTCATATACATTGAAACCATTACAAGCATAACTAGAACTAACACTGGCCTAACAAAAGTGTTTATATATATATATATATATGTGTATATATATCACAAAAACTCAACCAGATCCTAAGTTAAGTAAAGCCAAAAAATAAACAAACATACAAGCCATTATATTGTATAAGGGAACTCATTCCACCCATACGTAGTTGTTAAGTGTTGATACCCAATATCACAACTTTAAAATCATTTTCCACATACAAACATCTTGTATTTATTTATTTTTAGGTACCCTTTGGTACTCCACAAATGCTTTCTCTGTAGTTTCTAAACATATGGTATGTTGTTCTTGAGTCTACAATCCACAAATGATGAGATTTTGTGAGCATTTCACAACTAAAAACATAAGCATATGTGAAAATAAAGGCTAAAGATGGTTTTCTCTTTGCCTCAGTGCATCCATGAGCAAATTGACCAAGTGAGCTAATGTTCTAGCCTTTTCATTTTGGTCTTATCCTTTGCCTTCATAGCTTTACATGTTTGGCATATTTCATTTACCTCTTAGGATCAGTCTTATCGGGAGCCTTATATCTTATGTTACCTCTCTTGTGTTTCAAACCCAAGTTTGAATTAAAATAAAAAATAAAAAAATGATTTTGTTCACGGACATAGCAGCCTCTAAGCGCTCATCCTCTAATTCAAGATGACATTACATTTCCTCAAATATTATAACATTGATATTGGACATCATCTAAACTATCATATAGTTCCACTTTTTTATTATAGGTAACAAAAGATAATTGTTGGATAATTTGACCAACATTTTGTTTTTTCGTCTAATCATGTTTAACATGACTTATAATTAGTAAAACAAATTTTGATTATCCTAAACTTAGTCACCAGCAAGGCACTAAATTTCTCTTTTAAAATCTCCAATGTGTTTTATTACAGTTTCATACTCCTTAAACTCACACATGAGATCATCATGCATACAACTCAACATAGTAATGCGAGTTATATATATATATATATATATTACAAATTATATGACTTTTTATCTCTCTCATGTTAAGTTTAGTACCTTGCACATGTTCTTCCATAAAATGGAAAAAGACTCTTTCACTTCTCTCATGTTAAGTTTAGTACCTTGCACATGTTCTTCCATAAAATGGAAAAAAAGAGTCTCTTTCACCTCTTGTTCCTCGAAGTTATACTAGACTTTTCGATATCAAATATCACAATTATCATTGCCTAGTTTCCCTTCTCAGTTGAACTCATCAATGATATTTTTAGAAGCAAGCAACATACTTGCTCGAACATCTAGAGATATTTATTTCTTTGCATACTTTAACCACATAATTTAATCTCGCAATGAACATAAATTAAATCATAATAATTTGATTTAAATACAAGATTCGAGAGTTCACTATGTTCTCAACCATCACTCACATTAAAATTTTATTACTATAAACTAATTTATTTCATGCAAAATTTTAAGTTCTAACCACAATAGAACTCCCACTATATTAAGTTCTAAACACAATAGAACTCCTACTAGATCAATGTATTAGACTTACATGAATTAACAAATAAAACATGTTTATTTACAAAGATCATTTAACTAAATTACACTTAACTAATTTAATTTATCACATCACATTATTGATCAAAATAAACGTAGATTCTTCTTCAACTTAACAAAACAAATCTAAATTATTTATTTTCTTACTTTAGCCATATATAACTTATTATGACTAAAACTTTTTTTCTTAATATTTCTCTAAATACGTCTCCAAATTATGTGTACAATATATCAGATGAAAGATAATTTCAACAACTACGCATGGACACAAAAATTATGCAATTTCGATCTATAATCAGAGAGATATGACCAAAACAAAAAGTACAATTTTCTGACAAATCCGAACGCGTCACGTGTCATGTTACTGTTCATCTTCTTCTTTTCGTTTTTTTTCTTCAACACGGATGAAACTTTCGACTCTTATATCTCTCAGAATATGTGATCATATTTTACGTGTAATATATCATTAGAAAGATAATTGCAAGATCTACGCACTGATATAAATACGTTCGATTCCACTGTATACTTAGAGATATATGATCAAAACAATATTTTCGGTTTACCCGGACGAGCTAGTTCAACTGGTTATCACTCAGGCTTTGGTCTGGGAGGTCACGAGTTCGAGTCTCGGGCAGGGAGGAGTGTCCAGGATCGTAAAAGTTACATACAAAGGCTGGCTCCGGGCCTAGGGGAGATTAAGGCCGAAGGCCCGAACCTATCCTAGTTAACAACAAAAAATTATTTCTCTAAATTTCATGCAGTATATTATAGTTCTAAATGCAATAATTTCAGAAGAAGTTATGACATTATGATGAACACATATGTAAAGTTTCAATTAATTTCATTATGTATTCATTGATTCACCATTTTGAATAATTTTAAGCATTAACCATTTTTCTTAATTTACCATGGATAAACTCAAGTAACCCATATTACTTTTCATCCTTAATTACTAAAAATTATAATATGCAGAACCGAATCCAAATGCTCTGATACCAATGTTAGAAATTCTAGTGCGGAAAAGTGTTAAACCGAAAACATACTTTAGCCCGGTTTAGTGATGAACACTAGTTGATACAATCGGCAAGAGTCGGGGATGAAATCACAGATGAAAATCAACCACTTGTCAAAGTTCAAGTGCCCTTCTAGTTGATTCTTTGAAGCTTTCGCTCTCTAAAACGTTTTACTCTCTCTTTCTAAATTTATCTTTTTATCACTTGAATTGTTCTCTTCTCTTTGCAATGTATCTTATTTATAGACAACCACGAGACACTATGTGAAGAGTCACATATGTTTAAGGAAAAGATACATATGTTCACTAATGAAGAGACACCAACAAAGAGACACATATTTTAAATGAAAAGTTGCATAGGTTCATTTATGGAGTTTAATCAATAACCATTGGTTAACTAAACCAGATTGGTATGCTGTCTAATCATGGGCGCAAACCAACCATAAACCAATATGTATAATATCAAGTATAACTGAGATGAAGAGACGTCACAAAACGATACTTGCTCTCAAGAGACAAGTTAGAGAAACCCAACAAGTATCTGCCGTGCATGCGATGCAACAGCAAGGAGACCAAGTTCTGTTACTAAAACAATTACAACTTTAACCAACGTCGCCATTTCTGCAAGAAATGATATAGGTATTGGATAGCTGGTGGAACGATGAGGAATGTTCTGGTCGGTACCGGGAAACATCGGCTAACAAGTGGTAGCACATAAACTAAAATCTTCCTAGGGTGGTAGTCATTCTCTGATCCTAAAATGCCATAAATTTGATTCTGTCATGCATGAATAATTAGTTTCTGTAGTGATTGATCTCTGTGTTACTGAGACAAAACTTGTGTAGAAACAGTTCTTATGTAAGATCTTAGATTCTCTGGAGCTTTTTCTTTTCTCAGACAAGATCCCAACAGGAATAGGATTGTTCGACGACATGTTCTGTTGAAAAGTAATGACAGATCATGAAAGCTGGATCGTTTTTCTTATGAACAACTGGATCGTTGTTGTTTGCTTTTTCTCATTTACGTGTTGCGTCTTTAAGGATGATCACTATCATGAGTTCAATTATTTATTGGAATAATTTTCATTCATTCTTAAAAGAAATTGTGAGTTTGCTTGTGTTTGATTTTTTTTTAGATTTGAGAATTTTGCCATACATTCTGCTGCAACTGACATGTTTGATTACGATGGGTTTATGTAAAGCATAGAGTAGGTCACAGGAGTTTGAAAAAGGCAAGCAATTGTGTATGATCGAGTCTAGTGTACTCAAGGGCCTAAATCTCTGGTACACAAGCGAGCTTGGGAAAGGTTAACTGCTCGAGCGTCATGAGAGTGTGAGACGATTCCAGAGTCTCATTTGTGCCTTTGTTCTCTGGAATTGTACACAAACAGAAACAACACACTTGAGACTAAAGTATCCTCAGCAATCTGGAAGGGGCTCTTTACAGGGTATCAATCTGGACGAAAATCATCTCTTCGCTCTTGGATGGGAGTAACTGGCAGAAGAATATATGATCGAATCTGTATATATTTTCGGGTGGCCAATTTGGTCAAGAGCCACATACATTACAGTCTTTGGCTTTAAAGTTTTACCAATGTCCGATGATGACCTATCGTCAGATATTTGATACATCCTTCTATCTTTACTTTTGTCAATCTTATGAATATGATGTATTACCTTTTAGTTTTGCATATTTATAAAACTCTTTAAGCATTGCTTTTACATATTTGATTTTGTCTCTTGCCTTTCAAATGTATTGCTTTTGCAAGTTTAATCTCTGAATAGCAACACTATTAACCAACATTAAGACGAGAGAGACACGGTTGTTATCATTCTCAACGCCGAATGTTCCATTCATCTAACCTTGTGTGGTTCTTTTCAGTTGTGCCTGCTCACTTGATTTGCTTCTTTATAACATGTGATCTTAACGTCAAATCACTTGTCTATATTAAATTCTCAGCCAAATATGTAACAATTAAATTTGAACTACAAGTAATAATCCTATGAAGTATAGAACTTCAGCTATTTGACCAAATTTTGGTATCAACCAGATGGTAAATGTGCATACAAATGTGGAGCAATATTTTACGGTTCAATTTGAAAGAGAGCAATTTGACTCAAAAAAATATCACCTTATGGTTTCTAAATAAATTAAAGAATTGTAAATTTGTGAATTCATAACTATATTAAGTGAATTAACAACACCTCTATGTCAATAAAAACTTGAATGTCAATAAATGATATGTTTAAGTTTAAATAGGTTATTTACTCTCTAAATATTGGAGTCTTTATTCAATTTACCAATATATTTTTAACATGTTTAGAATAAAAATTAAATACATATATATCTATATATATATATATAAAGAAGAGTTTTTCTCTCCTCTAAGGCTGCCACGTCATCAAATAGTGTAAGGAGAGCGTGACACGTGGCAATTTGAACATTTTATAGATGGGTTATTAATGGGCTTCGTAAGATATAGATCATAGTGTTTCGAATTAGAATTTTGGGCTACAGAAAAAGTAAAATTGGCCTTTACTGAAGCCTAAACGCATCTTCTTCTCCAAAACACCGAAAGCTAAATTGTAGCCGTCATACAACAGATCCCGTTTAATCAATTGGCATTAAAAATCTGGCTGCTTTATCGGTGACAAATAATTCCGATCAAGATCGGTTGGAAGCCATCGTCTTTTGCTACGTGGTTGGACTTCTTCTCCCCATGAATGTATTTGGCGACCATTACAAAATCAACATGATTCATGCATCTTCATTAATGCTCACATTGACAACGGTTCCCACTTTTCACACGATCTCACGTTTAATGAGTTCTCTCATTCATTCTTTTGTGTGAATCTTCCACTATAAATATGAAAGTTTTTTCCCAATTAATCATAAGTTCATTTCTCTTAGTGGAACACAAAAAAAAGAGAGGAAGATGAGCTTCAACTCGAATCTGGCGGAGCGAAATCATCAACAAAGAGTACTATGTGAGCTTAATTCGTTAATCGCCTGTTTGGATTTTCCGGCGGCTGATTACACGGCAGAGCCTCTAAAGGGAATTCATCTCTTGAATGATTAGCTGCAGCACTTTCATCGTGAGATCAGCAATGAAGATGAGACGGTGCAGTGGTATGCATTTCAAAATGGCGTTTGAAATAGAGGATTCTGAAAAGAACCACTTTGTTCTTGGTTACTTTCTCCGCCGTTCCAAGTCGTTGATCCAATCCGTTGGTATAATTATTTATAGCGTCTTCTTCAGGTTAGCCACCCAAAACAAAAGTCTCTTCTTTTACTCCGTGAAAAAAGGTTGAGGAATCCACAACCTTTCGACTTCCCTTACGATGGTACCAATATAGGCATGATATGTTCTGATTCTTTATCAACCCTATATCGTCAAAATTGCTATGATACACATGTTTCTTACTCACAAAATTGCATGACGGATATCATAATGACATTGGAAGAGCTGAAGAAGACGAGTTAATACATACAAGGTTTTGTGCTCATGATATACACTTTTTTTTGTCTTTTTGTTAATATTTTTTAAAAATATGATTGGCCAACTTCATCTTCTCAGATCCTATGCTGACGACTGAAATAGCATTCGCTAAAAAGCTAAAGTAATATGCCAATGCAGATACTGGATATTTTTCTTTTTAACTTTTTTTTGTTTTGATAACCCAGTCTCCGATCTGATGATAAATGTATGGATCTGGTTATAAATGTATGGTTCATAACTCTTTATTTACAATATCAACAACGAGATCTGAAATATTTAAAGTAGTGTTAGCTTTTTTTAGACAAGGCTATAATGTATTTTAATAATTTCTTGCATCTGAATGGGCGAATATTTTATTTACTTGGATGGGCAAATATTAACTCTAAGATTCCATGCATCTGAACTGGGTCAATATAAACTGAGTGTATTTAATTCTTTTGTGAGCCCAATTTTTGAGACCGGCATATGCTCCCTCAAGCTTTCACTTCCTTTAACTGTCTCGCAATTCCATTTCTACCACTGACGTACTAACCTTCGTACCACCTCTATCAACATAGATATCATCTAACATAGCCTCTATTTAACCTCCTTTAACACCGACCTCCTCTACTTCACTTTTTCGTTTGGGAAAACATTTGTTAAAGTCATCTACCAAGAACAATAGCAACCAATACAAAATCAAACCAAACATCAATCTTTTTCTTAGTTCTTGAGACATCATACTGGAATTTTCCTATCGAAAGTGCTCACCGAGTTTATAAAGATTTAGACTTAACAAATTCTCCCTTTGTTTTAATATATAAGAAGTTTTGAAAGTTTTTTTTGTTTTAAGTGTAAGTTATTTTCAAAATCCAATATAAAAGTGAAGTAATTAAACAAAAAAATGAAAAAAGTCAGAAATATGATTTACCATTAGTCACTTTTATTATTTAATTAAATGTTAAAGATATAAAGATATTTTAACTGTATTTTTAACCAAAAACACTTACAATTTTCAGCAAAAGAGATATTAAACATTATGATTTGGAGATAATAAATATTCCGCGCGAAACGCGAACTTGCTCTAGGTAAATCATATTTTTTTTCTCTCATGTGAGGTTATTACCTCATCAAATAGACTCACCACAAATTGACACTTCACTTTAATTATTGAAAATTTATTAAACAATCCCCATTTATCACTCTTTTATTATTTATACTAAATATATTAACACAATATTAAATAGTCCATATATTTTAATGATTAAATGTGAATTAGACACAAACCAATTGTCAACTTTATATTTTAAATATTGTTTTAACATAATTTTAAACAAATATTTTAATGATTAAAGATGATTTAAACTCAAACCAATTATAATTTTAAAAATTTAATTAATATTTTAGCATAAATATTAAAAATATAAAATTAAAACTTTTTGTTGTACTAATATATTTATATTTTAAATACTTTAAAGAATTATATAATCATTTACATCATGTATTTAATAACTGAAATAAATATTAAAATATTTACATAATTTATTAATATCTGACAAGTTATTTATATTTAATAAATGTAATGTCAAAAATCATATTTTAAAAATTAATTAATATCATTTTGTTTTGCATATCATAATTATTTATTTGGATTAACATGGTATACTTTAACATTAAATATAATAACATATAAAAAATTTAAACAAACATTTATCTTTATGACTAATAAAATTAGTAGGTTTGGCATAACTAATTTAAAATATGTTTAGTATAATGCATTATCCATATTTCTATGTTAAATTCAGATAACTATATTTATAAGAAATTTTCTTAATATTAAAGTCAAAATAAAACAAATATAAAAAATAAAATAACACATTTACATTTTCGTGAATTATTTTAATAGTTAAACAATTATATGATTTATAAAAAGGATAATAACAAAATAGTGAAGTTAATGTAACTTATTATTGAAAGTAAAATAAAAAATAAATAAATCACAAATTATGTGAACATAAGATCGAAAGTTATTATATCTAAATAATTGTGAAAAATAAAATTTATTATTTACTAACTTAAGAGTCTTAAATATAATTTCAATACTGATAGGAAAAAAAATATACCTCTAGAGTTTAACAAGAGACGTAATATCAAATAAAATGACAAAAAAAACAAAGAAGGGAAGAAGTGCAACTAAATGACTTATATAAATTAAACAAATTAGAAAAATGTACACCGACATAATACAAATAGAACATAAACTTATTCAAACAATCACAATAATCGTATTAAAAAACTTAGTCAACTGAGCAAAATTAAGACTTGACCATTTTACAACAAACTAATTCAACGAAAAAGATAAGAAAAAAGAAAAATAACAAAAAAATAATGATCCACGTAATAGAACCAAACCCTTTAAAACTAAACACAAAATTTAAACACTTTTGAGATTGTCACATGAGATTCCACGTCAAAAAGTCTTCTCCTGACAACGCGACACGTGTCCCAAACATTAAAACACTGCGATTTATTAAATATAGCAATATAATAACATGTAACTTATATAATATAATTAATAATATATATAATTTTTATGATATGATCTTCATATTTAAAATGTTGATTTACGCAATTTTATATTTTGTTTTAAGTTTGAAATTCTTTTTTCACTTTTATCAAACTAAGTAAAACATTTTTTGGTGACAAATATTTGTGCTAATATTTTTTTATTTAACAATATTATGAATTTATTAATTTTTAATTCATGAATTTTATTATTAATATTAAATTTATATATAGTAGAAGAAAACAGAAAACATATTTTACTTAAGAGTTATAATATAAAAAACTTTTTATGTTTTAGTACAACTGATATCTAATTCATAAAATACTATAAAAGCTAAATATATTTATTGTTTTTGGTATTAAACTTAATAGACCGAATACTAGCGGTATATAAACCAAACCAAATCAAAGTATCTATCATTTTATTATGGTTGCTATTTTTATAAATCAAAATATCTAAAATTCAAAATTCGGATTGAACATCTCTACAAATTAACCAACCTACAAATATTTGTAAGATTGTTAAAAAAATTCCCACAAATATGGTATAGAAGTTAAAGACTTGAAGATTGCTTGACTAACAAGTAAATACTCACACCACCCGAACCAAAAAATTTATAGATACATATAACAACCTTATTTTTCGGTAAAAGAAATCTCAAACATGATTCACAAACCCAGTTAATAACACCTTACAAAAAGGTTGAGCCTAACACTTTTAACAAACCTAGGATAATACATTCAATCACTAGAAAAAATTTCATAAGGTCCAACCAAACGTACTCGCTTCAAAACCCACCAATTTTTAAAACATACAATACATATCTATTGCAAATGCAAATCTAAAACATAAACCACAAAATTATATAAAAATAATAACCTAGATCATAAGTAATTTATATCCCGCCCGTAGGGCGGACCGACCCTAGTCTTACTATATAAAAGAAAGTTCACTCACTACAGGGAGTGCCACCTAGGATAATAGGAGAAGCTTATAATAACACGTGACACCCTAACATATAGTTTTACAAATTTTCAAAAGATTAATGGACTTTAACGTTAATTAAAGTGAGCTATATGAAAACACTTTTGGGCTGGAAACCAATCCTAATTGAGTATGGCTCTCACTACATCTTCTTCTTTGAGAATAGAAATCGCCGTCCTGTGAAGCTCCTATTTGGTGATGATCTAATGAAGGTTCTACGAGTTTGTTCGCCTCAAACAGTCGTCCATGATCATTGTGTCAGTTTCCTTCATGGAGTTTCATTCCCGATCAAATGCAGCCGTTACATTCTTGAATTTAGTGTCCATCGCCATTTACAGCGTTCTTTACTCCTTCGATCCACTCCACCCACGATTCCACATTCAATACCTCTTCTCCCCCTTTGCAGGCGGTGATCTTAGTATATAAATACATATGTTCCCTCCCAGAAACTTCATCCTCACTAATCCTACTTCAATCAATTTGATCTTAGAAAATGGTTAACTCATCAACCATTCTTGCTGATCTGAAATCCGGCCGTTGTTCATCAACCGTGGAGGTGCGGCTAGGCCAGAAATGTCAATCGTGGTGGCGAGCTCATGGGAGTAGATATGCTCGTCCTGGATGTAAGGTGATTTCGTTTTCATTTAAATCCATGTTTGTCATTGTTCATCAAAAACTCACGACGGTGTTTATAATCATCTTCATTATAATTTTTTCCCCTCTTTCGATATGGTTGTCAATCAAAATGTTCATTATGATTTTCCCGTTCATAAACCTCATGTTTATCATCAATTAGGTTCTTATTTATTATAATTTTGCTTTCATATCATGCTTTCCTCTTCACGATTTGTTTCTGGATCCGGTAGTTTATTGTAATTTGTCCATCCTTTAAACTCATGTTCATCATTCTTCTGAATACACGTCGGTGTTTAGATTCATATTAATCAGAATATGTTGTCGGTAGAATGTTTCTGTTGCGATATGGTTTGGATCCGGATGTTTATTACCAAAAAAAAGTTGAATCACTTTCGGGCAACTCTCATTCCAGCCACCATCAATGTTCATCGTCTACCTACTTTCATGGGACAATTGAAGGCGGGTTCTATGTTCTCCTTGAGCGGTTTTGATGTCACTAGGTGTAATCCCAATTTTAGATTGTCAGACTCTCCTCAATTGATACGGTTCAGTGATGCAACTCGGTTTGATGAATTAACCGAACCGATTACACCCATTCCTGAAGAACACTTCATGTTCCGCAATCACAGTGATCTGCTTGGCCTAGCCAACAGAAATACCCAGCTTCCAGGTAATGCACTTATTATCTGTTTCTCCCATACTCACCATTGTAACCTTTGTGGTCTAAAATTATTTAATTGTTGCAAACATTATCGGTGAGATCACAACTATCAAAAGTACTATCAGTGAACCTTCACAGGAAAAAAACCGTGTGATGGCGACCATTAAAATGGATAAGTAGCTATCTATTTCATATTTAGCTCAACATCACTTTAATAATATTATACGTCTTTCCACGAAAATACATGTTGAGCATTCCTCACCCTATCCTTCCCGTGGCAGTAATGTCTCTGTGACGTTGAGTATGTTTGAGTCACAAGCTGTATCATTTCATAGCCAACTAGACAGCTTTAAGGTTAATCCAAGAGTTGTTGTGGCAACAAGCATAAATCCCAAAATGGTTGGAGGTATTTTTTTTTATATTCTCCATATGTTGGTCAACTGAAACCCTAATGCTTCTTTAAACACTTAAAAAAATCATAAACTTGCAGGCCATCTGTTCTTGAATGCCACGTCTGGTAAACAAATCTATTACGACAAGGAGACTAATGCAGGAGAGGATTTTTTTTAACATGTACTTGAATTTGTCTGCACGGGGAAGGTCACCGAGTTTAATATGGAGAAAGGATGGTGCTATGTCTCTTGCTCAAAATGTTCAAAGAAGCTTCAGCGGACTGTTTCTTCCTTTACTTGTGTAATCTGTAATAATCCCTACGCTGTTGGTGACCTCCGTACGTTAGACTCTGCTACTTGATCTTTAACATTAATATGAGGCACAATATCCACATCGGTGACCAAAATACTTTATAAACACTTTATTTCTTTTCTAGGTACCATGTGGAGATGAGTATCACTGATGAGACTGCTTAGAGTCTGTTTGTTTGTTTTGATGGGGAGATGCATAAATTACATACAATCTGAGCCTATGAAGCTGGGCATCTATTGGTACGTCTCTACTGCACATTTTAAACGCACTATTATCTCCAATAACTGTATTATTCATTTGCAATACATTCACTGCACACATATGCGGGAGAAGGGGAAAATCCAGAGGCCACACAGCTACCCCCTTTTATTGCAGATATGGTTGGCAAGACTTACACCTTCCAAGTCAGGGTTAGCAGCTACAACTTCACAGCCAATCAAAAAACCTTCACTATATCACGCATGTTAAACGAGCGTGACCGAATGATACTACCTGAATTTGTTGCCCATGTACGTTTTAAAATATATTCTATCATAGTTCTTCTAAAGTGTGGAAGTTATGAAGTGTGCTGATATTAATAGAACGACAACGATGATAATGACGATGATATGCCTGGGAATGAATCGGTGCTGGCTAAGGTGGACATTGGTGTCAACGATCGTAAGGAGTTATCAACTTTAGGAACTACTTCAACTGGTGTCAACACCAAAAAGACTCTTGCTTCAGGAACTTCCAAGGTTGCCAAGAAGGCACGTGTTGCATAAGAGACGATATTGAGACTCTGGACTTATTCTTTTTCATTTGAATAATGATTTGACATCACTGTTTGGTTTTTCTTTATTTTGGTTTCCTTCTTTTCATTATCTGATATCCGATACTTGGTTTTTACAATTTATTGAACCATCTTAGTTACTTTAATATCTTTTTTCATGTTCAACTGGGTTACTTTATTATTTTCTAAATTATGTTTGGCTTTTAGGTTTGTAAGAGTAGTTTCAGATTATGCAAACCTATAAATGACTTCCCTTATATCAGACGTTTTAGCTATGCATAAATCAAGATTAATTATACTAACTAGAAGAACACATCTAATGGAATTACTTGCGTTTATTTTTTCTAACAAATAACATGTTTCATCTTTTCCAATTACATTTTCTTATGTATTGATATAGTGTGTTTTTAGCATACTTTTGGATGTGATTTATTGATCTTTCTCATACAATTATAGGGTATTTAGAGCTCTATTCAAGACATTTGAGGTACAAAAGAGGTTGTGGAACTTGGGAAGGAAACATGAAGAAAAGAGAAAAATTTGAATTTTGTCCTCTTTCCAATCGCCACAAAAGCCTTATAAAAGGGAGGCACAACCATTATTAGACCTAGACTCTTTCAGTTCAATTTTCTCTCATACTTTTCAACAAAACTCGATTGGATTCAATACTTTGTTAGGGAGAGAGGAATCTTCACCTTGTTCTAGCGATTAGAGAAGATTTCTTGAACCCTATTTTTAGTTTTTGATTTCGATTAATGGAGTATTATTCAGTATTGCTTGCTGTATTTATTGTCATGATTACTGAGTAGTCGATATTGTTAGTTTAGAGTATTAGGATGTTAGATTTATTTAAGCTACACATAAATAAGTTGTATGTTCATTGATTGCCTTTATTCTAAACCTAATTTAATGCTAGCATGAATCTGATCACTTTATGTTAGATCTAGGGTTTCATCTATTCATTAACCGTGTTATAGATTGCCTGAACTGTTTAGAATAAATGTTATATCCCTAATCAGCGAAAGTAGATATTAGGGTGTAATATGAAATGAATAGACCTGATCGTTACTGGTCATAGACAGAATCCGGAACAAGCGACAACTTAGTCTCCAAGGTTGTTCTCTGAAAGGAACAAGCGCCACGACAGTGGGCTGTTCTAGCCATTGATCTATGTTCTGGGCTTGTTCCTAAATCGAATTTGAATAATTGTGTGGCTTAATGATATCTAACACCCGTTAAATCACCCTAGGCTAGCTTTTCCCCAAATTAAAAATAACTCAAACCGTACTTTGCTCTCTGTTATTTTTACCTTGTTCTCTGTTAAATCTGAAAGTTTTATCTAAGAAATTAAAAATCATAAGATATAATGTAAAACGGTCCTCTAGAATTGAATCTCAAATACAACAACTACAACTGTTAACTTGACAGTAGCAAGATCCAATTTTTAGTGTATCAAGTTTTGGCGTCGTTGCGACGGGGACCAGCTTTTACCTATATTTTCTTGGTTTTATACTTTGTCTAAGACATCTAACTTGCTCAATTTTCTTGTTTGCAGGTGATGTTCCAGGTGTATGTCAAGTATAAATACTCGAAGCAACACCTCAAGCCCATTAATCACCCTCAACAATCAAGAACTCGCAAGATGAGAAAGGAACAACCGAACTCAATCAAGACCTACTCACGCCAACATGGGCGATAACAACAATGAGCATGATCTTACTGCTGCAATGGCCCTGATGCAACAACAGATGCAGCAGATGCAACATGCCTTGCAAGCTCAAAAAACGGCTGCTCAGCAGCAGCATCAACATGAACATCAAGAGCAACCAACTCGAATTGGAGAAAAGAATCTTCCTCGAAACTTTCCAACCACTCGCTCATCCATTGTTCCTCCACCCTGTACTCGGTAGGATTTTGAGATCAAAGCCTCCATGATCTCTTTGGTGAAGAGGAAGATGTTTCATGGTCTCCCAGCAGAAATACCAATGGAACACATCGAAGCCTTTGAGGAGATATGTGTTATGACTCGCTCAAACGGGGTTACACCTGAATTTCTCAAGTGTATGTTGTTCTCGTTCTCTCTTGCCGACAAGGCATCAAGTTGGTTGAAAGCACTGCCTACTGGCTCTCTCACTTCATGGGAGCAGGTTCGAGCTGCCTTCTTGAGTCACTTCTACACCAAGGAAAAAACGGCTGCTCTCAGGAACAAGATCTTCTCTTTCAAGCAGCACTCCAATGAACCCTTTAATGAAGCATGGGAGTGATTCAATGACATACTCAGAGAGTGCCTCATCACGGGTTTGATCAGGACTACATTCTAAGGATTTTCTATGATGGTGTGGACTGGGAGTTCCGCAATGCCTTGAACTCTGCGAGTAAAGAAGATTTCATGACTCAAACTACTGAAGGAGCGTTTGAGATGATAAAGAACATGGCTGCTAGCTCAGCCAATAAGAACCCATAAACTGATCGCTCCAAGAAAGTCAACATCCTTGATGCTCAATGGAAAGATGAACTCACTGCCAATGTTGATCTGCTCCTCAAGAGCAATGAAGGTCGAGTCTTGTATATGGAGGAAGCTACACCTGAGCAGATATCTAAGGACCAGGCCGCAGAATATGGAAAGAAAGGAGATGATCACCAGGAAGTGCTCTACGTAAACGGTCAAGGGTATATTCAGAACATGAACTACTACCAGAACTCAAACTACAGGAAAAACCCCAACCTGTTCTCTTACCGGAGCAACAACGTAGAGAACCCTGGGGATCAAGCCCAAAACAATCAAGCTCAAAGTGTTGCTCAGCAAAGAGGGTTTCCACAGAATTTTCAAGGAAAAACCTTCGTCTTCAGTCAGTCTCAGAACCGATTCCAGAACCAGAATCAACACCAGAACCAGCAGAAGCAGCAGCGAAATCAGCAAACTGCTCCAACAACATCAAGCGGACAGCATGACGAGCTCAAGGTCTTAGGGAACATGATGCATCAGTTGCTCCAGAGTCAACAGGTTCAGGTCAAGGCGTTGAACCAGGTTACCACAGAGATCGACAACAAGATGGACAACATGTTCACTGAGTTGAATAAGTATGAATGTGAGCAGCCAATGAGGCAGATCGTGTACAGCTAGCTCAACAGTGAAGGCAAGGGAAGGGACACTTCCTGGAAAAACTGATAAGAATCCCATGGATTGTAATGCAGTTGAGCTGAGAAATGGAGAGCAACTCACAGAACCAGTACCTAAAAGTTTTACTGCAGCTGAAAAAGAAAAGCAGAAGGAGACAGAACAACCTACAGAGGGTGTTCCGGTTGGAGAACAAAAGAGAGAACAACCCCTAGAGGTTGTTCGTGAAGTGGATGTCACACCTGCCGAGACTCCTCATGTTCGAGTCTACACCCCTAAGGTGCCATATCCTGTTCCAGCTAAGAAATCTCGTAAGGACCGTGAGGAGATGAAGTGTTCGAAGATGCTTGAAGAGTTGACGATCAAACTCCCTTTGCTTGATGCGATCCAGATGCCCTCAATGCGAAGTCTGATGAAGGGGTTGATCTCAGGAAATGTATCAGGGGACAGCGAAGTGATGTTGGTCTCTAAGGAATGCAGTGTTGTGCTGCAGAACAAGGTGATCAAGAAACTGGGTGATCCAGGCAAGTTTGTTCTCTCGGTCCAGATTGGAGAGACTACTTTCGCTTGCTCTCTATGTGATCTTGGCTCCAGTGTCAACCTTATTCCATACTCTGTTGCTAAGCGTCTGGGATTTACCAAGTTCAAGCAGACCAGGATCTCTGTGGTGTTCCCTGGCAAATCAATCAAGCTGTCAGTGGGTGTTCTCGAAGATCTCAATGTCCAAATTGGCAATACTATGATCCCAGCCGATTTTGTAGTTCTAGAACTTGATGAAGAACCCAGAGATCCACTCATTTTGGAACGTCCTTTCCTTTGCACAACTGGTGCAATTATCGACGTAAGGAATGGGAGGATTAATCTCCAACTAGGAGACATCTTGATGAAGTTTGAGATGGATAAATTTCTCAAGAGACCAATGCTGGATGGGCAGAATTTCACTATGATGAAGATAATGATGTGTTGGAACCTCAAGAAGGAATGATTGAGGAGATCTTAGCCGATGATTCACTTGAAATCACACTGATCAAGGCTGAAGCTGAGCAGAACATCTTGAACATAGACGCTACTGGGTAGCAAAGATGATGGACTCGTGCAAAAGCATGGAGAGGATGGTCGCCTATCTGAGCTTAAGCAAAGGAGAACAGGCCAAACCAGCAGGAGCGACTGTTTCGATCGACTAACTCAAGGACCCATGGAGCGAGCTCAAGGCTCCGAAAGTCGAACTCAATTCCGTACCCACAGGACTCAGGTATGCACTCCTAGGTCCAAACTCCACATACCCTGTCATTGTTAATTCTAAACTGAACAATGTGAAAATTGTCTTGCTCTTATGTGAACTTAGAAATTATCGAAAGGCATTAGGATATTCACTAGATCATATTACTGGAATTTCACCTGATTTATGCAGGCATAGGATACATCTAGAAGATGAATCGATGACTTCTTTAGAACATCAGAGGAGGTTAAATCCAAATTTAAAAGATGTTGTAAAGAAAGAGATAATGAAACTTCTAGAGGCTGGAGTGATCTATGCGATCTCTGATAGCAAATGGGTTACTAACCCTATTCATGTAATCCCTAAGAAAGGTGAAATCACTATGATAACAAACGATAAAAATGAATTGATACCTACTAGAACTGTAACTGGACATCGCATGTGCATTGATTTTTGAAAATTAAATGCTGCAACTCGTAAGGATCATTTTCCACTTCCATTCATTGATCAAATGCTTGAGAGATTGGCTAACCATCCGTACTACTGCTTTTAGATGGTTATTCAGGTTTCTTTCAGATTCCCATCCATCCAGATGATCAGGAGAAGACGATGTTCACTTGACCTTATGGTACATTCGCCTACAGACCCATGCCCTTTGGTTTGTGTAATGCTCCAGCAACGTTTCAACGTTGTATGATGTCCGTTTTTACTGACTTAATTGAGGATATTATGGAAGTATTTATGGATGATTTTAGTGTCTATGGGAGCTCGTTTTCTGTTTGTTTGTCAAACTTGAGCAGGGTATTGCAGCGATGTGAAGAAGCACTTGGTGCTGAATTGGGAGAAATGCCATTTCATGGTGAAAGATGGAATAGTGCTTGGTCACAAAGTTTCTGAAAAGGGGATCGAGGTAGACAAGGCAAAGATCAATGTGATCATGAGTTTACTGCCACCTAAATCAGTCAAGGGTATCAGAAGTTTCTTGGGACACGCTGGTTTTTACAGGAGATTCATCAAAGATTTCTCCAAAATCACGATACCACTCACGAGGGTGCTCTGCAAGGAGACCAAGTTCGACTTTGACACCGACTGCTTGACCGCGTTTCATACGATCAAGGGGGCCCTGATTAGTGCTCCGATTGTGCAACCACCAGACTGGGACCTTCCCTTTGAGATCATGACAGACGCCAGTGACTTCGTAGTGGGAGCAGTATTGGGTCAGAGAATAAATAAGAAGCTGCATGTAATCTATTATGCAAGCAGGACCATGGATGAAGCATAATGTGGTTATGCAACCACTGAGAAGGAGCTCTTGGCGATTGTCTTTGCGTTTGAGAAATTCAGATCCTATTTGGTTGGTTCCAAGGTGATAGTACACACTGATCACGCAGCCTTGAGGTACTTGTTTACAAAGAAAGACGCGAAGCCACGTTTGCTGAGGTGGATCTTATTGCTCCAGGAGTTTGATCTAGAAATCAAGGACAAGAAAGGCATTGAGAATGGTGTTGCAGATCACTTGTCCAGAATGAAAATCGAGGAACAGACTGCTCTCGATGAAAACATCTTGTGGAACACGTATACTCGATCAACCTATACGGAACAAGGGAGACCCTGTTCTCTGATGCTTGTTCCCCCGACCCAGAACAGTTCGTAGCAGCGATCAAGAAGAGGTACCCAAATCTACCATGGTTCGCTGAGATTGCAAATTACTTAGTTGCTGAGAAAGAGCCATTGGAGTTTGCTGGTAATGAGAAAAGGAATTTCTTGAGAGATGCTCGCCATTACTTTTGGGATGAGCCATACCTATATCGACATTGCAAAGATGGAGTGTTCAGGAGATGTGTAGCTGAAGCAGAGATTCCAGGGATACTACATCACTGCCACGATTCTTCCTATGCTGGGCACTTTGCGACCTTCAAGACAGTTTTGAAGGTACTTCAAGCTGGCTTTTGGTGGCCAACGATGTTTAGGGATGCTCACGCTTCATCTCAAGGTGTAACGCATGTCAAAGACAAGGGAACATTAGTAGGAGGAACGAGATGCCTCAGAATTTCATCTTGGAGATCGAGGTCTTTGACTGCTGGGGAATAGACTTCATGGGGCCCTTTCCTAAGTCATCCAAGAATGAGTATATCTTGGTCGCGGTGGACTATGTGTCCAAGTGGGTTGAGGCGCTGGCCAGCCCCACAAACGATGCTAGAGTGGTGGTCAAGATGTTTAAAACCATTATCTTTCCAAGATTTGGGATTCCTAGAGTGGTTATCAGTGATGGAGGCACTCATTTCATCAATAAGGTTTTTCAAGGTTTGTTGAAGAAAAATGGTGTCAAGCACAAGGTAGCAACCCCTTACCATCCGCAGACCAGTGGTCAAGTCGAGGTCTCAAACAGAGAGATCAAGAGCATTCTTCAGAAGACAGTGAGCACAACGCGTAAGGATTGGTCGCTCAAGCTAGACGATGCTCTCTGGGCATACAGAACAGCCTACAAGACACCTATCGGGACCACGCCCTACAACCTGGTCTATGGTAAAGCGTGTCACCTACCTGTGGAGCTTGAGTACAAGGCAGCCTGGGCTCTGAAGTTACTCAACTTTGACATCAAGACTGCAGCACAAAGGCGTTCCATTCAGCTCCACGAGCTAGAGGAGATTAGGCATCTGGCCTATGAAAGCTCCAAAATCTACAAGGAAAGAACAAAGGCGTATCATGACAAGCGGATCATCAACAGGAATTTTGCACCAAACGACCTTGTTCTGCTGTTCAACTCAAGGGTGAAGCTGTTCCCTGGTAAGTTGAAATCAAGGTGGCCTAGCCCCTTCAACATCAAGGAAGTCAGACCCTACAGAGCTGTTGTGTTGTTGGACACGAGAGGAGGTGAGTTCGTTGTGAATGGTCAGCGCTTGAAGCCATATCTTGCTGACACAACCATCGCAGAAGGTGAAGAAATTCTCTTAGGCGATTCCTCTTCCCCTTGATCCTCCAACCCAAGTCAAGCTAATGACTTAAACTAAGCGCTTGGTGGGAGGCAACCCACTGGTAAGTGTGTAGTTGTTTTATTTGGCCTTCCTTGATTCTATTTCACACCAGAGATGGTGTGAAGTAAGTCTGGGGGAGGCACTTATGTTGTGTGCTTTGCTACTTATTTTTTTATGCTTTGTTTTTAGGATTTTCTTATTTGCTTCTATCGAGTCTGCTGTGATTTATTGAGTCAGTCTAACTTTGTGGGAACTAGGACCCTATTTTATGATGATCATTAACCTTTGTGTGCTTTTAGTTATCTTATCCAGTGACCTTAGCAGTGACGAAAGACCTACACTTGGACCTGGAACACCCTGACATTATCACTTTGTTCTCCAGAAGCCTTCTGCTTGTAATGGTATACCTGTATAACTTAACTCCATCTAACTTGAGCCTAATATTGACTGAAATGCTTAGAATGATCAGCACTAGAGCAGGGAAACGAGATCACACTCAGGACTCCTTATCCTTTCATCCATCTTGTTGTTCCTGAGTGGCTGGCTCATTTTTAGCTGGTTCCCACCCTTAAAACCCATAACCTTTATTCCACCTTCATGCATTCTGTTATTCTAATTGTCATATGTGTAGAATTGTGCAAAAGGGTCGGAGAGGAAAGGATCAACGCAGCCTTAACTCGTTTTTGCTGCATTGAACCACTGATCAAGGGTGAAGAGAACAAGGCAGAAAGATCAGGGCGTTGAGAACGAGGCAGTCGATGAGAACAAGCTAATCAGAAAGACCATCCGACTGTTCTCTGAAGTAAGGAACAAGGAGACCTAGAAAATCAAAAGAAGGGCATCAGAACCATCAGAGGCACCAAACATTATTTGTAAATACCCTCTCTCATCATCATCATCATATTCAGTTATTCAGTATTAAAAAAAGTTATCTATTTAAATTCCCATTGATGATTGAGAGAGGAAGATATAATTTAGAAACAGTGTCTCTGATTGGGAAAACATATCGGCGGTGAACAAGTTTGAGAGATCAAGGTGGGGAGAACAAGCAAAACGAGTTAGGTTGTGGAGATCAATGGATCCATCCTCTCTTACAATTTTGTGTGATCCCCTACATTCCTCTACAGAAAATGGTAACCACTAAAACTTGCAGCCCCACAAACAGAAAAAGCATGTTCATACCTAGCGTCGTCTACCCTGTCTAGTGCTGTGATAAGATATGCTCACGCCACCCTTAATTTGAATATAAGGAGTTTTGTTAGAAAGGTGTAACATTGCAGGTTTGACACACAGAGTATGGAGCCGATTTTGAACAGCAGTCAGGGGTGTTCTGGTAAGGGTGTGCGGTCCTAGATGCACAGCTTGTATGGTTCAGAGATTTGTGGTTAAAGAATGGTTACTGAGAATAGGAGAGTTCCCACACCTTGAGTCCTGTCTAGCCTGTTCTAATGCTTGAAATTGTTTGAGGACAAACAAAGATCTAAGTCTGGGGGAATTTGATATAGTGTGTTTTTAGCATACTTTGGATGTGATTTATTGATCTTTCTCATGCAATTATAGGGTACTTACAGCTCTATTCGAGACATTTCAGGTACAAAAGAGGTTGTGGAACTTTGGAGGGAAACATGAAGAAAAGAGGAAAATTTGGATTCTGTCCCGGAGAACAACCCCAGAGAACAAGCAGAGCCTTGATCCCCGCGGAGATATTTTAGGAAACTGCAGAATCTTTTGGGATTCGCCCTAATTATATTTTCTCCTCTTTCCAGCCGCCACAAAAGCCTTATAAAAGGGAGGCACGACCATTATTAGACCTAGACTCTTTCAGCTCAATTTTCTCTCATACTTTTCAGCAAAACTCGATTGGATTCAATACTTTGTAAGGGAGAGAGGAATCTTCACCTTGTTCTAGCGATTAGAGAAGATTTCTTGAACCCTATTTTTAGTTTTTGATTTCGATTAATGGAGTATTATTCAGTATTGCTTGCTGTGTTTATTGCCATGATTGCTGAGTAGTCGATATTGTTAGTTTAGGGTGTTAGGGTGTTAGATTTATTTAAGCTACACATAAATAAGTTGTATGTTCATTGATGGCCTTTATTCTAAACCTAATTTAATGCTAGCATGAATCTGATCACTTTATGTTAGATCTAGGGTTTCATCTATTCATTAACCGTGTTATAGATTGCATGAACTGTTTAGAATAAGTATTATATCCCTAATCAGCGAAAGTAGATATTAGGGTGTAATATGAACTGAATAGACCTGATCGTTACTGTTCATAGACAGAACTCGGAACAAGCGACAACTTAGTCTCCGAGGCTGTTCTCTGAAAGGAACAAGCGCCACGACAGTGGGCTGTTCTAGCCATTGATCTATGTTCTGGGCTTGTTCCTAAATCGAACTTGAATAATTGTGTGGCTTAATGATATCTAACACCCGTTAAATCACCCTAGGCTAGCTTTTCCCCAAATTAAAAACAACTCAAACCGTACCTTGCTCTCTGTTATTTTTACCTTGTTCTCTGTTAAATCTGAAAGTTTTAGCTAAGAAATTAAAACTCATAAGATATAGTGTAAAACGGTCCTCTGGAATTGAATCTCAAATACAACAACTACAACTGTTACTTGACAATAGCAAGATCTAATTTTTAGTGTATCATGTATGCATTCCAACACAAGATATCATCAAAATTCCACTTCAAATGTACATGTAAAATAGGTCTCTACAAAATGGTTACTAATATCTTAGCAGAAAAAGTAAAACCATTTTTTTCTATATGATCTTTCTCAAATTGTTGATGATATGAATCATATCCATTTTTATTGGCCGTTTGTAGGTTTTCCAATTTTTCTCAACAATTGGTTGTCGTATACAAGTTGTAACCACACAATTTTGGGGACAAAACTTTGCAAATATTTTTGAGATTACCATTGAAGACGAGGAGATGCATCGTGATTTTCTTTAAACATTTTTAGTAATGTTCTTATCTCTAATTACTAATCGTTGGTTCATGTAACATATCTACGAGTAATGTTTATGAATCATGGATATGAGAAATGGTTAGCATTCCCTCCAAAAGTAGCATTAAGTCAAATTGTTGACTCTGATTCCCTTTAAGGATATTGACTCTGAAGAAAATGTCTGTGAAGCTGTTGAATCGTCTTGCATACGACTGGAACCGTGCTAAAGTAGATAAACACGTGATAGAATGAAGCTAAGCCACAATAAGGAGAATGTGTGGTGACTATGGCTCAACTTACTTCTTTATAAATTAACAGCTGAATATGTTTGTATGTAATGTCGGTGAAGTTGGTTAAATACCAATAAAATAAAATAAAAAATTTCTTCTTTTAATATATATAGAACCGAGTCCAACGTAATTTAACTTTTCATAACATAATAATTAGATATCTTTCTTCTCTTTTCTTGGGTCAAAAGGTTGTCAATTAAATTTTATAGGCCATATCTCCAAAATGTGATCCATAGAATGCACACAATATCTAAAAATGCCAATCTTATATATATTCCTTCGCTTTCCAAAATCATGTTATTCTAAATTGATTAAAAAGTAACGTAATAGAATTACTCAAAATTAATCATGGGGTTACACTCATAATTAATCAATGTGTTATCACCCATTTTCATATTCCTCTGTTTTTAACGCTCATAAACCATTATTTAAGGTTAAACATGACTCACACTTCTATACAACCTTATTTCAAAACAAAATCATCAAATGTTTTCATTCCTATCTAGAAAGTTTCGCAAATCACATGCGACGAAAGGGACCCAATATATTTTGAGACAAGCAAGGAATTTTTCAGTCACAAACATCAACACGGTCTTGAAAAAGACAATGTTGTAACTAAATCTAAAACAGATCAAGCCTTCTACAAAAACCTCAAACTCACCTTATTCGCCAACAAACCACTTCAAGGAACCCAAAAAAAAAATTAACACTTCAAGTCTAGATGAAGATTTAATTTTTAATACTGTATAGTTTTTTTTAAAATTTAAAGTAATAATAGCTTATAGTTTATCATGGTAATAACGTCAATACTATTAAATTTCCAAAATAATGCTCCTCAAAGTTTCAGATATTGTTATAAAAGAAATCCTACGAATTATTATATTAACGACACCAAATATAATTTACAAAGAATGATACGATTAAAAATAACTCAAACCAAAACCTTCACAAAAATTACACAGCATACATGGGATAAAATTACAAGTCACAGGAGAAAATTACGGACATCATTAATTATTCAGTCAAAAATCATAAAACATACACTTAATATTTTCACAACGCTACAGATCTTCGCTATGATGGCAATAGTAAATATATTAAATTAATAAAATTCTCAACAAAATAACAAAATCATAACATGCACTACAAATGGGTATACATTAAACAATCGACAATAACACATACATCCAAAAAAACTATCACATCACTTGGAAAAAATAACACAAAAATGAGGCAAACTCAGCCCGCTATCAAGAGTAGAAAAGCTGCCACAAGAGATTTCAGACTGAAATAATTCTCACATGCTGGTAAAGTTTCAGGTCAACTGTCTTTGATCATGCGATCGTGTACAACATTAGCTGACGCCCTCAAGACAAAAGGTGTACCAACGTATGGAACTCTCAATCTTGACTGACCAACCTGTAGTCTAACTTACCAGATATATTGATCTATTGAGTAGATGTCTTAACGCTGGTAACCCACAAGCTCACTATGTCAAAGGCATATAAGAATATTTTCATCAAAAACAACACTAATGTAGGGCTTCATCATCTCCACTTGGCTACGAAAGGTTCATATCTAAATGCCTTTTACCTATATGGCATACTAATATTATGAAGAGGAGAAATGGATATCGAAAAAAAATACTTAGACAAACTAGAATCGCAACAATGCAAAGCTACATGTAATCAATGTTGGGAACACATCAAAACATCTTTCCATGGCATACATGTTGAACAACTACCGTGTTATGTGGCAACACTGAAAAAAGTCAAATCCACAACTACATGTCATCCCAGGAAAAACATGAGAAGATGCAATATGTTACTATTACCAACAAATGAGAAAATTTGTACTCTTCTATTAAATCTAACTTACTTATATGCTTTTTTAAAGCAAATG